>VVHJ01004847.1:2567-15419 GCA_015107715.1 Tylochromis polylepis | reverse complement strand
GGAACAAAACGTTGACATTTTGGGTCCATGGCCTGGAAACTCCCCAGATCTTAATCCCATTGAGAACTTGTGGTCAACCCTCAAGAGGCAGGTGGACAAACAAAAACCCACAAATTCTGACAAACTCCAAGAAGTGATTATGACAGAATGGGTTGCTATCAGTCAGGATTTGGCCCAGAAGTTGATTGAGAGCATGCCCAGTCGAATTGCAGAGGTCCTGAAAAAGAAGGGCCAACACTGCAAATACTGACTCTTTGCATAAATGTCATGTAATTGTCGATAAAAGCCTTTGAAACGTATGAAGTGCTTGTTATTGTATTTCAGTACATCACAGAAACAACTGACACAAAGATCTAAAAGCAGTTTTGCAGCAAACTTTGTGAAAACTAATATTTGTGTCATTCTCAAAACTTTTGCCCACGACTGTATATATGACAGATAGATAGATATACACACACACACACATATATATATATATTATGGAATGCCGTTTAGGAAAATATTAAATATATATTGCAATAAAAGTCTGAATATATAGAATGAAACTTGAATATATATATTCAAGAATCGCAAGTTCGATTCCTGCCTGGGGCGTCTGTATCCAGTTAGGCTAGACCCCCCATGCTGAACAAGCCAACTTACACGAGCGGGGCACAGAAGGGAATTCGTAAGAATACCAGAGGCGCAAAATACCAGCTACTGGTAGATCGAGCAGTCAGCCGAGACTGCAAGACTAGGCTGACCTGTGCACTGCCTGGATTTGACTACAAGAAGGCACCATTTTGTCCGTCTGTATCTGGAAGTCCCACGGGATCTTACCTCTGTCATTCTTGACCACCCTAGGGGGCGTCTCCCATTTTGAGCTCGGGACTTCCAGGCCATATTCGGCACAGATCTTCCTGTATACTATGCCGGCCACTTGGTTATGGCGTTCCATGTATGTCCTGCCTGCTAGCATCTTGCACCCTGCTGTTATGTGCTGGATTGTCTCAGGGGCATCTTTACACGGGTCTTGGTGTGGTAGACCCCAGCCTCTATGGATCTTGTGCTCAGAGCTTGTTCCTGTGCTGCCACCCCTTCTGCTGAGGTTACTGGCATAGCAGCATTCCAACAGCACCCTATTCTCCTCCCGTGTCCACTTATGCCTTCTTTTTCTAGTACCCGCTTCTCATCAGTGTGCCTAGGTGAGTAGTGTTACCACCTGATGGAACAGAACCACTTCGTCTGCAAAAAAGCAGAGATAAAATTCTGAGGCCATCAAGCTAGAAGCCTTCCACCACTTGGCTTCACCTGGAAATTCTGTATATGTGTATATGGCAATTCCATAAAAATTTTGAATAGAATTGGTGACAAAGGGCAGCCCTGGTAGAGTCCAACACCCAGTGGGGATAAGTCAGACTTATTGTTGGCAATGCGGAACAAGCCCTCCTAATGGCTGTACAGTTATAGAATGGCTTGTAGTACTGTCCCGGATACCCCATACTTAGTAAGTACCTCCCAGAGGATGCCCCAAGGAATGCAGTCAAACGTCTTCTCACAAAACACATGTAGACTGGTTGGGCAAACTCCCACACACACTCAAATATCCTCAAGAAGTAAAGAGCCGGTTCAGCATTCCGTGACCAGGATGAAAACCACATTGTTCTTCCTGAATCCATGGTTAAACTAATGAACGCTTGGTCCAGTATTCTGTTGTAGACCTTCCCAGGGAGGCTGAGTAGCACGAGTCCCCCATATCCTCCATTCCACCTCCTTAAGGATGGGAACCACTACCCCAGTCTGCCAGTCTAGATTCCTAAATTTGTCTGTTTCTAAATTCCTCCCACGCTTGAGATTTTGCTTCAGCTATCACCAGAGCCCCTTGCCTTGCCGGTACCTGTCAGCTGCCTTTCAAGTCCACAGGCTACAAGCCTGATTGGACTCCTTCTTCACCTTGATGGCTACCTTTACTTCTGGTGTCCACCATCTGGTCCAGGAGTTGCCACCCCAACAGGCACCAACCACCTTGCAGCCACAGTTCCTTGCAGCAGACACAACAATGGAGGTACAGAACATTGTCTATTTGGACTCAGTGTCCCGAGCCACCCTCAGAATTCTAAGTTCTGCCAGAGGTGAAGAGCTTACAGAGCCTGTATCAGATGTTCCCAGGACACCCTCACTAAATGTTTAAACACTCCAGGCCTGTCCAGTGTCCTCCTGATCCAACTCATCACCAGGTTGTCAAGATGAACTGACAGCTCAGCTCCTCTCTTCACATTAGTGCTCAAAACATACAGCTGCAGATCTCATGAGACCATCCATTCCAGCTAGAACAGATGGATGGAGGAAATACAAACTTCATCAAAAAGGTCCCAATTACATGGTAGAGTCAAAACGAGCACCTTCTTGCTCTGAGGCAATAGCGCTAGCAACTGCACCACCTTGCAGATGAGATGATTAAAACAACTGATCATTGAGCATGACTCCTCTTTGGGAGGCTAAAGCCCAGATACTCTCTCTCAAGCTCCCTCCAAACGACAAGTCCTACTAAATTATATACATACAGTATATACTGGGACAACTACAGCAACGTCCTGTAGCTTACAAAATATTTTTACACGAATCATGTCAATTCTTTTCAGTCCAGTTCATTGGTTTTAATAAAACCTTTAAAAATAGAGATATGGCAGATCTGAAAATGTTGACAGGCATAGCGCTTGGTCTTATGAGTTGTTCTGCAAGGCACAGTAATTCTATTTTTTGATACAAAGACTTTGTGAAGACTTATTTGTTTTGACACAGGCACGCTGCCCTCCCAAATATGCGTGGTACTACTTGAGCAGAAGTGTTGCATGGTGGTCCGTTTTGCGCAAAAGCCATGTTTTCCTCATTTTAGTCATCCCCTGCTGAAAACTAGCACTACAGTGTACACAGTGACAGGAAATTTAGAAATGAGAAAAGCATCACTGAGATTAGATGTTCATTTGAAGCGCTCTCCTTTGTGATTTATGGATTAAAGCAGCATTGGTGTCTTTAAAGATTAGTGAGAATGTAAAAATCCTCTGTTCTTTTCGAATCGTAAATAAATCCATCCATCCTTTTTCTCTCGTTCTCTGTGTCTGACAGGTCAGTAACATTTTAGCTCCAAACAGATGGAACAGCCATACTGGAAGTGATTGCAAGCACAGGCTTGCAAACACTACATGAAGAGCGACTACCACCTCCCCATGTTAGCTGACACCGTCAGTCAATCAGAACACAACTGAGAGAAATATCTAAACTATGACTCACCTTGTTATTTGCCAAGTATAAATAAGCCAGTTGTTCGAGCATCTCGAACCCTTCATCTTCGAGGCCTATTGAAAAGAAACAAGGCTTTGTGACACATTGTTCTTGACTTCCACCCCTTAACAGAGAAAAACATATTTACCATTGTAACCGGACCTGTATCACTTATGTCCTGTCTGGACCTTTGTGTTTTGCAGTTTTGGGAGGTTTTGTACACTCATTGTTTACTTTCACGTTCACCCACTTGTTAGGCACTACAAACCAAGCAAAATGTTCTGTTTTCCCATGGACCACCCGTGACACACTATTAAGTAGGAAAAGGTTCGGGCACGCAAGAGGGTGTTTAATCATTTTAGGAAATCGAGAGCAAGTGAGTAAATGTAGTTTGAAAATGTGTTAAAATAGTTTGATCAAAACAAAATCTGTTGTTAGATAGATAATGATACCATGTGGTAAAAAGGTAATTTTACCACACGGTATCCTGGATAAAAATCTTTTCCATTGTGGCACTTTGACCTTACATTTTCCAAAAAGGGTTCCATTACAGCAAAAATCTTTTTATTCAACCTTAACAATTAAAACAGAAGCCAGCTGCTAGCACAGCTGGCTAAGGACACAAAAACCCTTTGAGCTGTCTGTTCATCTTAACAGCAGCATGAGCCGCAATAATATTAACCAATAGGTATGGAGTCAGGCCAGAAAGACCATCACAGGAGAACACAGAGGCTGAGCCAGTAGGAGCAAACAGTGGTCGTTAGCAGGTGTGACGTTTGGGGCTTTTTCTGTCTCTGTTTTTAATGGCAGTGCAAAGCTACAACTGGGCAGTAGCCTGCTGCACTTGGTTCTGCAATGTTTTGTACTTATTTTTAATATTGTTTAGTACATTGAGGAAGGAAATTAGTCTTAGGGGGAATATCAGAAAGCTTCTATTGATTTTGGATGACTTGGGGACATGTTAGTTTCTTTCTTTGTTAGACAGCAGCAGGAAGGCTGCTAGAGTATCAAAGTTACACTGTGACAGAGCAAAAACCCTAACTTTAGCTAACTATAGCTACATGACACGGTCAAACAGCATTTTGTTAGCGGTGTCGGAATAACAGTAAGGACCACATCTCCATCCAGCTGATCCAAGTGGAACTGGTAAGTTTACATCCTTAATATTCTGCAGCTATAAGCGTCTAATCAGTTATTTATCTGGCATCCTAAATGCAGAAGTGCTCTTTTTCCTATAAATGTTTGTTCAAGTGTTCGACAACTGAAGATGCAGGATTTGTGTTAATTTCTTTGGCACATGTAAGATAAGGAGCAGTTTCTCTCCAGCTTCATTTTCGGTCTTGCTCTTTTCTTTCTGAGGATAATATGGCAGACATCTATAAATTATACGGCCTGCTGCGTGGTACAGCTGCCAGGTACAGCCAGTACAAGAAGTTTGTGCTTCACGTTTGGTGAGTACAGTTACTGTATTTTATTAGTTACTTACTTAGCACCGAGTATCCCCAAAAAGTTGATTCTGTTTATCTGGACATAACGTTTTCAGTGGGACAAAAACCCAAATCTCTGTGAATGGCACTCATGGCTGTTGATCAGTGGTCTTTGATCAGTGTGTGTTGATCAATGGTCATGACAATTTGCATATTAATGATCAAGAAACTGACCTCAGAGCCCATTGTTCTTCAGCGGTGCTAGTTTCAGTCATTGTGCAAATGTCCTGTTTATAAGGTTGGGGAAACCTGCAGTCAGCTGAGACTGAAGAAGTCTCCTGGATGAGTGACGAAACATTTCTCCCACTGAAAACGCTACGTCCACATGAACACAATCAACTTTTGGGGATTTTCTCACCTGGATGATTGAGCATGCATTAGCTCTGAGTAGTAAATTTGTGTGCAATACACCTGAACAGTTTATAAATGCAGCTTAGTAACCGACCTTGGTAGCATTAGCTGATAACTTAACACTCCATCCAAAACCATGACATGGGAGTCTAAAACCAGTGGCTGACGTCCACCTTTAATACACTCTGTGCTCAGACCATGTAAGACTCCGGCAGAATAAAGTGGCAGTGAAGTTGCCACTTTATTCGGTTTTCAATTTTTCGAGTTTTAAGGTCCCTAAAAAACAGTGAGCTTTTCCAACTTTGCAAAACTTGTTCAAAGGCAAGGCTAAAACTTTTCCATCAAAGGAAAATTGATTCTTATGTACCCATCAATTGTTACTCATTTCATGGATGTGACTTTCAGCTGCGAGGACCAGTTGTTAGAGGAAATGAAGAAAACAAGTGCATTTCCTATGCTGCAATCAGGTTTATTTTGACGACGTTTTGGTACCATAAATAGTTTGTCAAATTATAGTTACTTAACCCAGGGCCGGTCTAGCTACTAATCAAAAATTCCTCCTAGTTGTCCAGACAGGCAAAAGCTCTCATTTTCTACAAAGTGGGTCAAACAGAGATCGACATCTGAGAATGAAAAAAAAAACCCAAAAGAAAAGGAATTCGACAGTGCCTCAGAAAACAACCTCAAAAACATGTCTTGTAAGCTGTTCCCACTTTGTACATCAGCTTCCTGCTGAGTGTTTAGATTGTGTGACAGTGTTTACCGTCTGAGGTGAGCCAGTTATTCTGAAGATTAAGAGTCTCAAGCTGATGCAGATGGGAAATATGCTCGACCGTTATCTCCTCGATCTTGTTGTTCTAGCATCAGAAAACAAAACACAGATTGTAAATGCAGGATTCCAAACTTTGGTTTTGTATTGGTATTTATGGGCGTATATGAAAGACCTGAAGAGAGAGCTGGCGGGTTTTTTCAGACAGCTTAGCGGGGAACTCGATGAGGTTGACTCCGGGGCAGTCCACTACCCCCTCTGCTGTACAGCTGCAATCCTGCGGACAGATTTCCGGTTCAGATTTCGTCACCTCTGTTGCAGTTTCTGTTTCCTCTATTGGCTCTTCCTCCTCCTCTTCCTCTGGTTCAGCAGGGGCCTGGCATTGCACCAACACCCAGGCCAAGAGCAGCACACTCAGGGCCTGCAGGATGGAATGCTTGAGAAAGGCCATCTCTCCTGTTGCACAAGAGCATGGATAGTAAAGTTATAAACATCAGGTCAGTGAGTATTTTGTTCCTGGAAACAGGACCTCACACGCTACAGTCTTTGGCTATTAAAACAGTCAAACATGGTTACAATACTAAGAATGTCTTAATTCAGCTAGATGTGCCATGCTTCACTGAAGCAACGTTTGTTATTGAATCATTTTCATTTTTTTGAAAAGTAAGTCCTGCACTACCTTTCTGGGGCAGCTTTTGCTGAAGAATTGTAGGGGGAAATTCTTTAAAATCTAATTTACACCTGTCTTATACTGAAAAAGTGAATGAATTTTAACAGTTAGTGATATATAGATGTAAATTCTATCCAAATTCAATTTAATTTGGATCAAATGCATTTATATAATTTATGAAAAAGATTTGCATTTGTAATCAGAGTTCATTGACCAGTCAGGTTTGAGCAGAAATTGGTTGCATGCAGGTAAACAGTCTGTATGGCGAGCAAAAGAAGGTGTGCAGTTGCCAAAGTATGACGTCAAAAACCACTGGCTATTGTCTGACAACAGTTTAAATATATCTGTATTCATAAACACCATGCACCACCATGATCAGCATCCAGAACAGGACATCGTGGTCTGAAAAACTGGCCTGCTGACATACATTCCACGAATCGACTTTGAGTTTTTAAGGTGAGGCAATCAGATTCTTGACACCGCTATAAAGAAGCAGTTGTTATATTGTGAGGAAAGAAAACAACAGGCCAGCAAATCTAATAATCACACCATCTGAGAGGCAGTGTGTAGAAGTAAAGTGAGCTCTATGCTGTGGGTGTCAAAAGAGCAAAGCGATTTGTACACAGCAGTGCCTCAGACTACAATGATAACAACTCTGAGCGCTCACCTGCGAATTTACCATCCAGTCCAGCAGAGAAACAACATGTGAATTCATAGACTCAAACACAAATTTTCAAAAGTGGCAGATTTTTTTCGTGGTCTAATCCAGGTCAGTAAAAAAAAATAAACTACACTATGTGAGCTAAATCTCTGCCATCATAACACATTCTCTGGTTTCGTTTTGACTGCATCATTTCAAAGCTCTGGAAAGAAATATCAACAGCAAGCTGAAGAGAAAATCAAAAACACCTTAGCTGAAGAAATTGCTTTTTTTTTTACTGTATGTTTCCTGTATTGAACACCTCTTGACAATTGTTCCTGGTGAGAGACAGCTGACAACCTGACTGAGCCTAAATGAATGACTGAAAGATAAGAAAAAGAGCCCTGCTTCAAGAAGGTGTAATGACTATATATCATACATAAGCTGAAAGGGGACTGCAGATTTTAGACACCAAAATACAATTAAAAATAAGGAGCGCCTTCGGTGCGTAAAGCAGTCGTATAATCGCACAACTGTTTGCAGCCTCTGTTGTAGGACACAGGGGCTGCTGAAATGCATAAAAAGAACATTGGGAATCTGTGTGCACAGTTTGCTAAACCAAGCAGAAAAGCATCTCTGCAGAACAGAACATGGCTGTTTCTCAATCAGTGGGATTTCCACCACCAGTGTGGTTGGCTTATGTTGGCTTAACCCTAACACAAACACATTTAATGGTTGCGGAAAGCCTTCTCATATTCTGCAGAGACTTCTACTTAAGTTGAGTAGGAAAACACTGGTTCGTAACCTTTTTAGCCAGGATTTTAACGTGGCACCACTGGTAGTAATATCGATCTTTAAGTCAGCTACTTTGCTAATTAGATGTGCTGATGAGTAAACAGAACCATCTGGTAAGTCAGAAACAGTTTGGAGAAGGGCAGGCACTTTGAAAACAATACTCAGTAACTGCACAAACTATCTATCTGTTGTAACGCCTAAATCATGCCTGTAGCTGTAACTTCACTGGCTCTCACAGGACGCTAATTAGTACAGCTACAAACATGGAGGCAAGATGGATTTTGTCATTATTGTGATCTGGGAAAATTTGCAAAACTCCATCTGCCTCGCAAGCTTGATCCAGAATAAAATATCTTCATAACTAAGGAATCCATTGTTTTTAGAAAGTTGTGGAGGCATTTTTCTCCTACAGAGGATGAATCCCAATCACTTTGTGTTCTTCAAACCTTTGCACTGATTCCCATGAAGAAGAAGAAGACCCTCTGGATGACCTACAATTACTCTGTTGCTCATCAAAAGGTTCAGACTGGATTTAGAGAACACAAATGTGGGACAAAAACTCCTCTTTACAAACCAGAGACATGGAGTTTGTGTGATGTGCGCATTTGCCAAGCAGAGAGGAGATATACTTTTGCGTGAAACTGTAGAAAGTGTGGGATCAGTGATTTTTGGAGACTGGACCCACACCAGAGATTAAAACTAAGGGCTACTTTTTTTGTGGTTAGAAGTCAGTGAGTTCATTAAGGTCATGCCTTAAAACCTGCACGTACAGGAAAGTCTTCCCTCTGTTTACTTGGTTTGTGATTTTTTTTTATTGCTCTTTTTCTACCCAAACAGTTATTTTTATTTGACTTAATATGCTTTGTAAAATGTATTTATTTATTTATTTATTGCCTCGTCGAAGCACATTGTAGAGTGAATTTTGATGAGTTATAGAAGAAGAATAAATGATATTCTTCTTCAGAACCTGTTCTCAAAGAGTAATGTTGTGGCTCTATGGTTTTATGCTAACTGTGCCCTCTCCGTGTCCTCTGTAGAGATTCGGGGAAATTAAAAGAAACATTTTTTTCTTCTTCTTCTTTTTTTCCTTTAAATTAATCAGGTTGAATGCTTTTCAGGTCTGGCCTAAAGTAAACAATTCAATTAGCCACCTGGAATGGTCATCGTGTTAGCTGCTTTAGAGATTTCCATCCAGGACAACTTGCGATCTGACCTAATTTTCCTTAGTTTATTAGATTCTTTCCTCGGCCATGGTGCCAGCAGCTAAATAGTAAAAATTTCCAAGCGTGTCTGCACTTGTCAGATCATCTCTCTTCCAAAGCTGGAAATTTGTTCTGGAAAATTACTTGGGCTAATTAAGAAGCAAGGTCAGTCTGTGGTGAATTGTGTAAGAGATTCTTCAGTCAATCCAAAATTCTTGTACAACGATGACATATTCTAAACTTATCTGTCACTTTCCACACATGTACAGGACACCGGTGCACATAATGTGAATCATCACTAATGCTTTCAAATGCTGGCCTCAATTCATCAGTCTGCACATTGTATTTCTGTCACGGTCCCTGGTCTGGTTTCAGCGGGTTTGAGTTGCTTTGGAGTTTCGGGATCCTTGTTTATTATAATCTTAATTTCAACTTAATTTCATTATGATTCTAAAATCTTGCGCTTTAAAACTTGTTTTTAGTTCTAGTTACTGTTTAATAATTATTGAGTTCTGAGTTATGTCTGCACTTGATTGTGGTTATATTATTTATTGGCTTGCTTGATGCAAAAAAAAAAAAAAAAGAATAAAAAAGAATACTTCAAGATCCATTTTGAAGACTCTTGATTTTATGTATCACGTCAGGTCGCATACTATTTTAATATTAGCTATACCGCTCACACTGAACTTCAAAAAACTGGATTTAAATACTTTGTTTCTTAGAAATGGAACAAGCTGTAACACACTATGGAACTGCACTCTCTGATTTCATTAAAAGGTTATATGTATTTATCTGCAAGTACACTTTTTCTCTGCTGAAAGCAGGATGTCGATCTCAGTAATATTACTAATAATAATAATGATAACAACAATAATAACAGTTTAGCTTGTTTGTTACAGTTCCTCTTTCTGTCTCGTCTTAAAGTGTTCAGCTCTGATGTTTTTCATCCATGTTTCAGGATCTCTATAATTTACTTATGATCGTCATTCCTTTCCTGTTTTCTTCTGTTTAACTATTTTAATCTTGTATCTTGTTTTGGGGTTTAGTTCCTGCCTGCTGATTGTCTTGATTATGTTGAGCTCTGTCTTGCTCCTGTGTGTGTGTGTGTAAATAGTCCCATCTTCCCTTCGTCCATTGACAGTGCATCTGCTTATCTAGCATACTCCATGTTTGGCCTGAATTCATCAGTAAGCCTTTGGATTTCTGCTTTATGCTCATTGTGGACGTTGTTATTTCTGTCTTTGTGTGACTTTCCCCTCATGTCAGCCTCTGAAAACATACAGGGGTTTCCAACTCTGCATTTTTTACCTAAAAGATCTGCATAGCAAAGCAGGGTTTTCAGCATGACTGGTCTCCCCTGATGTCGTACCTGTCTGTGACACCGTCATTTAAACATAAACTGTTTGACATTTTACAATGACCCTGATGAAGGCCACAAGCCGAAACGCGTTGGTCACTTAATAAAGTTGTTCCCTATTACTCGCCCCAACAGGTCGCGGCAGATGGCCGCCCCTCCCTGAGCCTGGTTCTGCCGGCGGTTTCTTCCTGTTAAAAGGGAGTTTTTCCTTCCCGCTGTCGCGAAAGTGCTTGCTCACAGGGCGTCATACGATTGTTGGGTTTTCCTCTGTATGTATTATTGTAGGGTCTACCTTACAATATACAGCGCCTTGAGGCGGCTGTTGTTGTGATTTGGCGCTATGTAAATAACATTGAATTGAATTGAATTACTTTAAGTGTCGCTGGAGTCTCCACGCCATCAGAGCTTTGTCTTCTCCATGCAGCTTGGAAGTAGGTGAAGTTGTGCCAGAAATATTTGTTGCTATCGGTTTTCTTATCTGACAGAAATCTATGGCTAAAACCAGGTTCCTGGCTAAAAATGCCTATTATACTTGAGTAAATGAAAGATCAATTAACAACAACAAAAAAGTTATGCTGGTGATTTTCCTTTGTTTCTGGGTAAAAAAAAAAAAATTTCATATAATTTTTTTTTCTCTACAGGCCTATTATTATTATTGTTATACCTGGAAAAGTGTAACAGCTTCATTTGATACATCTGAAAAGTGTAAAGGATAATTTAAAAAACACAGATGCAGTGTCCAGAATGTGGGTCTTATTTCATCCCAATGTTTTTTAACTGTACTACATACTACTATTGGTGTTTCATGCATATAAACAAGAATTATCACTTCATTACAAAGGTTAGTATTTTCAAGATGAAGGAATATACAAAGAAAAAAGAAGCTGATTGTATTACAGTGATGCGTTAAATGCACTTATAATAAACATTTACATGAGATGTGCCACTTTGTCCGTTTTGTTGATCATTTTTGTAAACAGTCAAATGGCGAATCAGTATGAATTATGGGATGGCATTATTGTTAAATGTGTTCTCTGCTGAAGGAGGCAATAATGTAAGCAATGAAGGGA
Organism: Tylochromis polylepis; assembly: GCA_015107715.1. Taxonomy (NCBI): domain Eukaryota; kingdom Metazoa; phylum Chordata; class Actinopteri; order Cichliformes; family Cichlidae; genus Tylochromis; species Tylochromis polylepis. The sequence goes on along the minus strand of VVHJ01004847.1, from coordinate 3,817 downwards.
GGAGAGGAGAAAAACTCTCCTCTCTAAAAAGAACATGGTAAAATGGTTTAGGTTTGCAAAGCTGCATCTGAGCAAACCACAAGACTTCTGGAACAATGTCCTTTGGACAGATGAGACCATAGTGGGCATGTTTGGCCACAATCCACAGTGCCACATTTGGCAACCACCGAACACAACCAATCCGCACAAACACATACCAACTATCAGGCACAGTGGTGGAGGGGTGAAGATTTGGGTTTGTTTTACACCAGCGGGCATCTTGTGGTCATTGAGTCAGCAATGAACTCCTCTGTATGCCGAAGTATTCTAGAGTGAATTCTCGATAAGGCTTGGCCAGAACTACAACAGAACGGCTGAAAAAGAAAAGAATCGAGGCGTTGCAGTGACCCAGTTAAAGTCCAGACCTCAACCTGACTAACATGTTATGGCGGGACCTTAACAAAACTGTGCATAAACAAATGAACTGAAGCAACATCGTAAAGAAGAGAGTGCCAGAATTCGATGATGTGAGAGACTGATAAAGTCATACAGAAAACTATTACTTCAAGCGATTACTTCAGCTGGGAAACTTGCTAATCAAAACTGACTATTAGACCATGCCTCTTGTTTCTGGAGTCTGAGACAACATTTCCATCAACAGGTCAAACTGGGCTATATAATTTTACCTTTCTAGATATTTTTGTAACTTATAAAAGACAGTTGTAGCTTTCGAACTCTGAAAAGTTAAGCTAGACTGGGAGTACATTAAACAAGCTTCCTTTCCAGTGGCCAACAGGGACTGACTTCTGTAATTGAGAAAAACATCCAGTTTTACAGAACTCGATCAGAAAGTAGCCCACGTGCTCACCTGTGACCTCAGTAAACACTTTTTCTATTAATTTATCTCTAAATTCATAGCTTCAAGTCTTATTGAGTACAACGTGAAGTTAATGCTGTAAATTACAATCCCCATGAAAGACCAGGACAATAAACGCTACAGTTAGATCATCCCCGTGTGTAATGCCCTCTTATGACAAAAGGCCAAGATGGCAACAATAAACACGGTCAGCTTGAGGTTTCATAACGGAACCGTCCTAACGCATGGCTACGTCCATCTTTTATATACAGTCTATACTTTCATCCAGCATATTATTATTCAAACTTATTGTGTTGAATGATTATTCAAAAACAGAGCAATCCTTTCAGATTTTTAAAAAAAAAAGTATTATATTTTTGACATTTGGATACAAGTAGGCTGTTAAATATTGCAA
>VVHJ01004845.1:10038-27324 GCA_015107715.1 Tylochromis polylepis | reverse complement strand
CTAATTATCCCAGCAGGGTACCTGATCACGGGCAGAGCGTAGGTGTTGATAGCCCGGATCTTGTTCTTACCATTCAGCTGACTGCTCAGGACTTGCCTGACCCTCTGCAGGTTATTTGGTGGTTGCAGCTTTCCTAGCGGCCTCTTCATGCTTCCCATTTGCCTGTGGGATCCCCAGGTACTTGTAGCTGTCCTCTATGTCTGGAATGTTGCCTTCTGGTAGTTCAATCCCCTCAGTTCTGACTACCACTACTACTAATGGTAGTGGTACTACTACTCTAATCTCTATTTAAAAAAAAATGCCTCTTCATTTTTTTTGTGCTAAATTTACCCTCATACAAATTCTCACTCATACAAAATCATAGCATCAGAAAAAAAAAAAAACTTTTACCTGTTGAATACAATCTTTGTATGGATGGGGTTAATCTATCCATCCATTCAGTGTCGTCGAGGAGATGCCCTATCCCAGCTGTCACAGGAGAAAAGAAAGTGTGTGTGTGTGTGTGTGTGTGTGTGTGTGTGTGTGTGTGTGTTTTTGTTTGGTTTTTTTGGCGTAAAAATGAGAGACAAAACATTTGAGTTAAATTTTGCCTGGCTTCTCAACACTTTTTATACCTTTTTGGTCACTTTCATTGATGGGGGGAGTCCAATGTGGTATGCAAGAGTTGTCAAGGAAAAAAAGAGAGGAAAAGATAACAACAGAGAAAAGGAGAGAAATATATAAGGGGACAAATGAAGACTGGAGATGCAGAAGAAAAGAGATGAAAGTCGGTGTGAATTGGCAACGCCAAATGCAAATGGTGGCCTTCATGCTCATCACTGTGATTTGTTTTTTCATGCCCGTCCGCACGCGTCCTGGATGAGCCAGCAGCCAGCCCTCTGCCTGCTCTGCTCTCATAACTGTCAGGAGATCCTTTATCTGACGGACCTTTATTTACAGCTTTAATTTCCTGAGCTTTATGTGTTCCTCTCGCACTCCACACCACTCTGACATGGGTGTATGCCGCCTGGTATGCGCTGCAAATTTTTGATAGGCAAATGTCCCCTGAGATTTCATTACGTTTCATGTCTGAATGGTAAATTGTGTTTTCTTTCTTTTTGTTTATATGTAATTTTTTTGATATTACTGGCAGAGCAGGGATGTGTCCTCAGAAGTAGAGATTTTTGTCTCTGAGATTTACAGTCAATTTTCCCTCTGCTGTGCAAGTGGAAGACCTTTAGCTTTGCCTCTTTTCTTGGCTGTCGACGTATCTGATGTTGTCCAGATCATGTTGTTGTTTTTACCTGTTTCACAGTCTGAGGCAGGTAGAGAGGGCTGCTCTGACAGAACCTGTAAATCAATCACAAACAAAGATTGATCCCACAGTGGCCTGATGGTTGCTGGGTAGTGGGATGAAGACCTCAGATTTGAGAGAGATGATAGCAGACAGATTCACAGCACTTAAGCTTGGAAGTTCAAAGAGGCATGAAATAAACACTGGGTCTTTGCCAATAACAGAGGGAGCATATGAAAGCTTTAGAAATGGATACTGGAAGCCTTATTTATTCTTTTTTTTAATTTTTACTTGAGACTTGTAGGTTTATCACTTAAACCTGAATGAAAATCACACTCAGATTCTTTAATTATTTCATAAGATTGCTTTTAAATATTCTTATTCGTCCCTTTTTTCAGTTAGAGTTTGGATTGGGTTGCTGGCTACAACCCTTTAGTTGATTTGAAAGAACTTTGAACAGTCAGTGCATGCATCCACTTCACTTTGAGCTGGTTAGTTTTTATTTTAGTGTGATTTGTAACTCAAGGTCTTCAAAGGCCTGCTGTGAAAGATTTCATTCCACAAACATGCCTTCTTCAAGGTAATTAATTTGTTTTTAATGACTGAATGTGGAATTTCAATAACGTCCATCTTTGTAAATGTTCATAGTTAGTTGCGCGTTGCCTGGAATATTTTTAACATTGCTGTAATAATTATGCAGGGGCCAGAATATGTCTTCACAGCATGCTAAAAATGTTTTGAAATCACATGGTAATTATAGTTTTACACACTGTGGCCTTAGCTACTGTGGGCCATTATGGGGTGCACAAAAGTCATTCAGAGAATTATTATTGCACCCTCTGAGATAACGGCACAAAAGAACTCCACGTGGAAAATTACATTTGAGACCTCTCATCTGCTATTTCATTACCTTGCTCTGTCTGATGGGTGAAATGGGTTCTCTTAATTTAAGGAGCTGAATTCCAGCTTGGTGAGTGGTTTATGTAATCTCGCAGTAAGTGTAATTTCCCATAATTCCATGTCACACCTACTACTCTGCTTAGCTACCACATTCACTTATTGCATTGCAGGCCATCTTTACCCTGCATGTCACAAATAAGACCATTTCTATGGTGTACACCCTGCAAAGACAGAAGTATGCAATTATCTGTAAGCCAAAAGTGTTTCTAAGGGTGACATTCATACCCTCTTTTGACAGGCATAATTAGTCTTCAGATTCTAAGGCACTAAGAGACCGTCTTCATTGACAACTGGCAGGTTATTCACATTTTTCACACAGCAAAACTGTCTAGTTCTTTGCATGCAGTTTAGCCAGGTAATTTGAGCTGCAGCACATTGGTGTATTTGTTCAGAACTGACTGTTTTGAAACAATTTTGCTAACATGTCAGACTGCACATCAGCAGTTTATGGTACATTTAATCATAATAAAAGCATTCATTTACACTGAAAGAAAAATAAGATCTTTGCAGCACACTGGTGATAAGGGCATTAGCTTTATTTGTGTTTTGTCAGATTAGCGCGTCATTGTAGCTTCACATAACCTGTTTGAAACCTCATGGGTTCAAACATGTTGACTTGGCCAAAAGACCATGGGATGACCTTATCCTATAAGGGTATCTTTTCTTTATTTATGAACTGCAGTTCTGCCTGCAGGTTTAGTTTGAATGTATGTGATCAATTGATTAATCATCTGTATGGTAGCTTGAAAAAAAATGCGGTCATTTCATCTCAGGACTGGAGAGCCGGCTCGAAAATCTCTTAATGCATCCTGTTTTCACTCTGATTTCATTTTTGATTTCATCTTCAGAGCTTTGATGTTTCTTTCATGCTGGTCCCCTCACTCCTGTTCTTCAGCCACCATGCTGTCATTCATTCAGTTTTATTTTTAAGTTAAAAGACTTGTTATGCTTTTCCTGACCATCTCTCTTTTTATGTCACAACCAATAACACTTTTGCTTAGTTGATGTTAAGAGCATCTGTGATATAAAATGGTCAGATAACCCACCCTTCATATAATTTTTAACTTCCACGTGACCGTTTGGAGCCATATTTGACCTCAGCCATATATTTATGGGTTATTCTGATATTTTTAATTATAAAAAGTGTTTCCTAACCTGAATTTTTCATTTGCTTTTATGATCTTTTATAGGTTTTACAAAAACTAACCCATTGATGTGGCAAGATAAATGGGAAAATTGAGTGAGGTCATTTATCACCTCGGAAATACATGTATGCTTTTTAACATTACATCATTACATGGTCAACTGTGTCTGTGGCCCGTGGCGAGGAGGCCAAAGTGATCATGAAAACACTCAGTTCATGGAGATCAGGCTGATTAATTCATTGTTGGATAAAAATGATGGAAATGTTGACTGCTTATTGTTTAGAAAGTTTTAGAAGATTTGCCATATTAAGGACATGCTGTATAAAATATGGTGGCATCATGAATGACCCCACTCAATCATTATAGTTACTATAATAGCTTGGTTGCTGGAGGGTTAACAAGTAATGTTTAACTTATCAAATTATATATTAGTTTAGATGAAATTAAATTTTATTGTCATTAAAAAGTACATTACTCAAACAATGAAATGACAAAGTGCAAACAGCGTACACATGCATATACATTAGAGAATAATTACAATATGTACATGAATTCACAGTATTTTTATGCAGTGTGTGTGTATGTGGTGTTCATGTAAGTGTGCATATGGATATTTTTAGCATTAGCGAACCTGAATTATCTTTATCTAGTCGCCATACATCTGTCATTTTCAGCCACCAAATTCAAGTTAAGGCAAGTTTATAAGAAGAGTGATGGCATTAATAATGCTTTGCAGTTTTCTAGGGGTGTTTTAAGAAAGGATTGGAATAAAAATTTGTCCAGATTTTAATTCAAAGCAAGAAATGACTCGGATTATTCTGTTTGAAACGGGTGAACAAAGATAAAACTGCTTGTGCCGCCGGAAAAAAGTGACAAGAAGGTAAAAGGCAATTTGGGGTTGTTGTTGGGTTTTTTTTTTTTCAGTTTTTTTCTTCAGATCCTTTTAAAGTTGTTGGAAATCCATCTAGATAGTTTTGTGTGCCAGTAGTTTTGGATGGATGACCTCAAGGAAGATGCAGATTATCAACACTCAGCTACATAGTTCCTGGCCAAAAGTGATGGTTTTAGAGCCTCTGTGTGCCCTTTAGACACTCTTACCTCTCTTTTGAGAGTGGGTTTGAAGTTTAAACTCATTTTATTCTTTGTTGCCAGGTTCAGCGTGTTGTTTGTGCTGCTTGACTTGCTTTGTTTTCCCTCAGATAATCATCAGCATCCAGAAGACACATTTGCTCTCATATTATGAAAAAGCCCTGTGGAGAGACACTGTTAGTGGAGTAATTTCTGCAGAAAAGAAGCATTAATGCTTGTCTGCAGAGTGAGACATGCTCAGCAATTTCAGCAGCTTCAAGATATTTAAAAAAAATTTGTTTTCCTCTCTAAATGCATTCAAATATGTCTACAAGTATGGGTGGGGCAAATGAATCCAGCTGTTATTTTGTTTCTCTGTTAATGAGAGCTAAGTCTTGAATTTTTAATAATCAAAAGTTAATGGAGATATACATTTTACTTGTGGTTTTATTCTGAGCTGCGATGTAGAATAGGCTCTTATTCCGCAGGTTTGAACTCTGACACATTGATGCTTTTAATAAGGCAGTTCATGTTCATGTTTAATGAGTTTGTTTTCTTCTCCCTCAGTTCGCAGATATTGTGAGCATCACAGGAAAAGTGTTGATAAATTATTGTGAACTGGTGTGATTTTCTACCCATTTGTTGTCAAATGTATTCAGATGGTGCTTTTATTTTAAAAAAAAAAAGTTGTTCAGGAGAGAGTAAAGAAAATAAAGCTACTCAGTAAAAAAGAAGTAAGCCATTTTAATTCAATTATTCATACATTAGTGTCTAAGATGAGAGTATTGCTGTATTAGAAAGCACCAAGAAGTGAGATGAAGTAGTAAGAATAGAGAGTAGCAGTTATCAAAAACAAATTTTATGCTATTGGAAATATTGTTCACTACAAAACTGTGGTAACAGAAGCTTTAATAGACACTTGCTTTGGTTAAATCAAAAGTTGGTTTGAGAATAAATCACCCATGTTATCAGCACTCACTGTCCTAGCAGTTAAACACCACACTAACTAATTATTCCCATTCCAGATGTGTCCTCGGGTGTTAGTAATTTGGTGAATTTCAATAGATTCTCATCCAGATGCATATTTTTTTTTTTAATGTGCATGTTTACGATGACAGTTGTAAAAAGATATTACAAAGCCCTTATGTGCTCATTGTAAATGCATTATAGGCTTTCATGAACCTCATATTTATACATTTTAAGCCCAACATTTTCCATCAGGCATCACTGATATAATGTTATTATAGTTCTTCAAACGTTTTTGTTCTTTGCAATGTTTGGAGAAAGGCGCATGCACAGGATGGGAAGCATGATGGAGAAAACCACACTGTCTCTAAAGACTGATTAAAGTATCACTTTACCAACCATAGCATACCACAACAGAGAACCAGTGTTCCTACAAAACATAACAGAAGACACAAAACATGCATGTCAGCCTATTGATGAAAGAGGATTAGATTTTAAAGTTTAGGTATATTTATTTTTACTTGGATTAGATTTGTTGCAGTTGTGCTTTTACAAATCTGGAAAGAATGTTTCATTAGACTAGATACTAGGAGACTGGGCGCTTTCAGAAATATCAACGTTTTGCTGCTCGAACTTCATGAGGACACGGGCGAGCGTTTTCTTCAGAAAGAGATTTTGCCATAAAAATGTAAGCTGGATTCGATTATGAGCACAGATAATCACTTGGTTGGGTTAAGAGGAACACATCCAGAAAGAGGTCCAGCCCTTTAGTGGTTGAAATGGGAACGTTTCCCCTCCCTCATCAGTTTGTGAGTTGGTTCTGCAGCGTCAGCAGTCAGCACACAAAAACGGAATTCAGTAAAAGTGCTCTCTCTCTCTGCTGTCTGGGAGTTTTTTCCCCCAACAGCTTGCTCCCATCCCCCCCTTTCCCCCTCATGAACTGACATGCTGGAAGAAACATATGCTACTATTCCCACTTCCTGACAGCTTGTGCTGCTTGAATAGGATCTTGAATAGGATCTTGCTCAGGGAGGAAGCAGTTGTCTGGAAAGTGTGGAGGGATTAGGGCCATAGAGAAACCTCAGTCAATTGTTAGCATATAATGTCAAATGTGAAATTACTTTTGATTGTGAATTAAGCATACACTCTGAGATTTTTTTTTGAAGTGTTCTTTAAGAGAGGCGTGAAGAAGAAAGTTGCTCTCTACCGAATTTGCTTACTGTTACAACAGACAACTCATTTACTCAATGAGTATCATCACTGGATTCATGATTCACAGTACTGTTTTGCTTTATTGAGCCCATAGCTTAATATCCAGTTATCTAATTAGTATATTTTAGTGAAGTCTAAAAGAAGCACTTTACACAGGCTGACTGAAGCAGAAGCACAGTGTAGACGACCGCATTGATCTGGATACAAAAGGCTGAAGTAATTCTGGTTTACGCAACCTATCAGGGTAATTCCTCTTCACCTATCTGTCAAATGAGACCTATACAAACTCATCAGTGGTTTAACTATTTGTTACTTGAAAAGTATCCCTTTAAAAGAACTGGCTATATAACTTGCCTTTCAGGACCTCTTATTCTTCTATGCATGCTGTCTAACCTGTTTGCCTGAGCTGCATTTGACTTCCTAGCTGCGACACTTTCAATGATTTAGCACATGGTAAATTTAGCATATGGTAAATTCTTAGAGGATATTAGCAATCTTCTAATGTTTTAATCCTCTGAACTCTTAAGTCATCATAGGTGATAACCATACCCTAACTCTATATTTTGGAGAAAGGCCAAATGGACTCTAGTTTTAAATGTGTGCCAGGGCTATTATACTTCTCCATTCTGATTGCTAAAACTTGGGAGAACAGTTTAATAAAAAAACAAAAATGACTAAGGTTAAGGTCGAGGTCTGTCTTGTTCCCTTTTAAAGTCTACATTTACAGTTTTGTGTTTTTGCTCTTAATTTGTCTGTTAAACATCATACTTTTCTTATACATACCAAGTATAAATTCATCCTTTACATAATGAGTGAACTGCGAGGTACCTGTAGACTCACTGCCCACGCTCAATACAGAACAAATGGGTATTTGAATTCTGATATTTCTTTAGGTTATTTAACCACCTTTTTAAACGGCCCTTGGAGTCCTTGGTCAGATGCTGGCGCTTGATGTCACTTTGTGCAGAATGTTTTCAGAAGAAGACAAAACATTGCATACTGACCACAGTCCTGGATCTTATTACACTTAAAAATAAATAAAATAAAATACCAGTCAGTACATCCATAAATGTTGTAATGTGTATATACTATATAGAATAGTTACAGGTTTCATGTTACTTGATACTACTGTCTTGGCATAATGACAGCCGCCACTTTATTAGCTGCATGTTCACCAGGAGCTTGTTGGTCTTGTCAGTAGCCACTGGTGAGACGAAACTTTCTCCAGCTGTGTGAGCAGCTTGGCTCCAGCTCCTCCGTGTTGCTCAAATGCCTGATTCCCTTATGCCACCATAGTGGCTGCGGCTGACTGGAGATGTTAGCGCTACGGATTAGTAGTCACAATGTTTTTTTGTTTTTGTTTGTTTTTTTCTTTCATTTATTGTTGTTTTCATATAAATATTTCTTTTCACAGTCACTGGTATACACATTTACACCTTCAAGCTGCCAGCTACAACCACAATCTTCCTGTTGTCCACTAAAGACTTTGAGACTCAGCGCTTTAACTCAGCGCCGGTGGTAATGAGGCATGTTGATGCTTTTCCCCTAGAGGAATCAAACTAGCAACTTTGCTGGCAACATTGACTTTGTACTTGTTACAGCTCATAGGAATATATAAAGCTGAAAGCAGTTGCGCAAATGCTGAATAAAGGCAGAAAAAGAAGCTTCCCAGACCTTTACACTATGCATTGCCATTTAATTAGCAGGAAGTCCATGAGAGAAGATGTTCATCTGTTTAAACCCATAACATCCATTGTAAATCAGTTCAACAACATTCTTGGTGATGTCCAAGCTTCTTTAGCTACTTCCACTCCATATTGTGCCCTTTACTGTGTGCATTGTGTTTTTGGAGACAGTTCTCTGCTTTTCTGTTGCAGTAGTGATGATTTGGTTTTTATTTTTTTATTTTTTGGGAATTCCAGGTCTCTCCCTAGTCTGCTCCAAGCTTCAGCTTGGAGAGCTCAACCGCCACAATTGATCCCAGCAGCTGGAGCGGCAGCGAGAGCCCTGCCGAGGACATGGAGAGGATGAGCGACTCGGCAGACAAGCCTGTAGACAATGATGCAGAGGGGGTGTGGAGCCCTGACATTGAACAGAGCTTCCAGGAGGCCCTGGCCATCTATCCTCCTTGTGGGCGCAGAAAAATCATCCTCTCCGATGAGGGAAAGATGTATGGTGAGTAAAAGTTGTTGCATGTGTAAGTGTGAGTTTTCACATTCATTATCTGTGCTGCCTTTATTTTAACAACTAAGAAGCTTTTGGAGATTTTGAGGACTATTTTTATTTTTAAATATTGACATCTCTCATATCTAAATGCAAAGCTAGTATCACCAGCTAATCATTATAGGGAAACATCTACCTGGAATTAAATGTAATTAAGGTGACAAGTTGTGTTTTTACAGGCATTTTGTGTAAAGTGATTCAGACTTGCACATAAACCTTATTAAAACCAGCCTGTTGAGTGTTTGTATGGATCAGTTGTCAGTAAGGGTATTTTCCGAAGTGCTGCTCCTTTAAAAAGGAAAGACATGCTTCAGTTATGGCTGTGCCGAGCAATGTAAGACTCTGATGGCGACTATGACCATGGAGCCGTCACTCTGGTTCACAGAAGTGCAAGTTTATAAGTAAAGCAGCATGAACTATTAGTCAGTAGCAGATGGTACTATGCCTGCCACCAGCTGTGCCCCCTCTCCTCCCACCACTTCCCCCCCGTTTCTGGCTGGCCTGGGTGATGTCATGGAAAGAGGGAATATTTTCTCTCTGCAGTGTTGGACCATCTCACAGCCTGTCAGTGTCAAGTGAAAGCAGAAAGCTCCTCTGAGCATTGGGTTGCAGCTGTCATGTGACCCCTCCGGCCAAACAAAATGTAAATTCTAGGAGTTGCAGCGAATCCCCTCAGTTGCCACTACAAAGATGTGGGCTCAAACAACAGGATCCTCCCCACTGTCTCTCCCTCCAAATCCCTCGTCCCCACACAGAGTGAGGCTGCCAGAGAAGCTGCCCCTCTGCTGTGGATTAAAGCATGAAAAATTATTTTTCTAGAGTTATAAATGAGCAATGCTAAGTGTAAGCCTCTTTTCTATTCAGTTGACATTCTCAGTATTATAAAAATGTTTTTCTGAAATGTCTTCAGATTGTAGTATTTTTGATTTCTTCTTTTTGATAAGTTTTAGAGAAAATTTGCTATAACTCCTAATTTTTAATTTCCATTTGCGGTGTCAAATGCTTAATTAGAAAATCTTAAATGTAAGTTGTGCCAGTTAACAAAATGTTACTGGTATGGATTTACCACAAACCGTCGCAAAACGCCACTGCCCATAGCATGTTTTCTTTTTAAATTTTCCAACAAGGCTATTGTCTAAGATAGATTACGAAACCCCAGTAACAAACCCAAACAAATGTTTTGCTATTGTGGTGTTGAACCCACCTTAAAATCTGCTGAAGAGGCGACTGCAGGGTTGAATAGCGGTTCGGCCTGCCAGATGTGCTCCGTATCTGGTTACAGATGGCTCGTCAGTAGCTGAGTGTTTGGGCTGTGCCCTGGTCTAACTGAATGAGAACTGTTTGTCACAGAAGTAAAAGGATTTTCATGTGTAGATGCTGAAAAGGTTTGGCAGGGATGGCTGCTGCATAATAATGTTGCAGAATTGTGGGAAAAAAAAAAAGGAGCTGAATGCCTCTGTTCAGTTGTGGGGAAAAAATGGTTGGTTTTGTTTTTTGTTTTAGTTATTTTTTTTTTAATAATTGAAGATGCAATACCTGAAAAATATGACTTTGGTGATATCTTTCAGGCGATATCACTAGGGAGCACACTGCTGCTGGTCTTTTGTACCGGTGCTTTCTCGAGTGGCAATGCTTGTTCTTCAGCCCTTCAATGTGTTTCTGCTTTTTAATGCCAATGTGACACTTTCCTAAAACCAGTAAGATACTCTGGGTTTCACTCAAAGACAAAAAGGAAAATTGTTTTAATTCGAATAGGTTGCAGGAGTTCACTATTTTCATAACAATCTTTAGTGTTTCCCACAGATTTTGATTTGCAGCGTGGGCGCGCATGCTCGAGCAAGTGCGGGTGAACCAGCTGGTGGTTAAAGCATGAAACATGAGGCTAGCAGGTTAGCGAGAATCGAAGTTTTGAAATAAGAATAAGTGGATTGTCCGGTGTTATACTGATCATGGATGGAGATGTTTTGACAGATGGATTTAAAGAAAAAAAAAAAGAACATGAAATATTAAAAAAAGTTTGCAATTATTCCTGTGTGTCTGCTATAGGAAAGGCTGTTGTTGACTATTTAAAATAAGTCAAGGATCAATAAATGTTATATAGTAATGCCCGTCACAATAATTATCATTATTTATCCAGTCATTCATTTTCTTACCTGCTTATCTAATTTAAGTCTGTCCTAGCTGTCATGGGGTGTGACAGGTAGAGTACACCCTGAACAGGCAACCATTCATCCTCAAATGTACATAGTGCCATCAAAAAGTATTTGCCATTCTGATTTATTAGATTTTTTGCATATTAGTCATTCCTTCTCAAAATTAGCCATCAAGCCATCAAACAAAATTTAATATTTGACAAAATGAAGTTTTTAATGATGATTTCATTTTTTTAGGCAAAAAAGAGGGGGGAAAAAAGAGAGAAATCTACCCAGCCCTATGTGGGGGGAAAAGGTAATTGCCCCTCATGTTAAATTGTAAATTAACCTTGATAAATACCAGGCCAGATGAATCAAGAAATCACTTAAATAGTACCTTTCAGACAAAGTGAAGTAGGCTAAAAGATCTTAAAAAGCAGCACAACACAATTACGTAAAACCTAAGACGACAAATACTTTTAACAGCACTGTACTTACCCACTTGTAAAAGGAAGCTGGAGTACCTATAAGAAATAAAAACACGATGACACAGGCAGAACATGTGGACTACACAAAAAAGCCCCGATTGGCCAGTAGATTCAAACAGAGGATTGTTTTCTTGTTAAGCTAATCGCTAACCTCTGTACTGGTTATTATTTATTGTACCCTGTATGGACATAGCCACGTTTTCCTTTGTGTTTACAAGCATGTTTATTTAGATAAGAATGTCATCAGTAATTCAGGCAACAAATATTTTACCCACCATAGTAGGGCTTGGGTGTAGTGAGCCTAAGCCAGATGAACTCTCTCATACATGCATAGAAGACAAAGACCACACACAGTGACAGTAGCCCAGGTGAAGTGATTGGTAATATATTATTCAAGGATAATGGGCATTTTTCACAATGACTGTTTAATTACGGTCCAAAAGTTTTGAAGAATAGGCCTGAGTACACTTAGTCCCACTCCATAGCGCTCTGAGAAAACATTCTGGGTGAAAGATTAATGAAAAAGAAGAGCTCCCTAACCCTAACTGAGAGAAAGGAATCAAAATCCAAAATGCCGAGTTTGGATGTTATACCTTTGAACGTAACTTTTGTCCAGAATTCCTCAGATTTTCCATTTAGTCTTTGCTAACAGTGCACCCTTTTGGAATGCCATCAAAGACAAGTGACCGATGAAGTGGTCTTCTGTGCTGCTGGTAGGGATTGATTCGTCTTAAACATCCAGTGATTTGTCTTTTAAGAGGGGAGGGGTTCAGCTAACCACAGTGAGGCTAATATGATGCTGTCGAAGACCAAAAGAAACACAGACAGACACTACACAAATGCTCTCATGGCATCTTGGATGAAAGCTGGCTACAAGGAGACAGGTATTTTGTAGTTGAGAATCCCTGGGGATGGCATAGTGTTCCATGCACAGAGCTCATCACAAGAGGAGCTGCCCAGAGTGCCCTTAAGCCCTTTGTTATCTTGGGGTAGAGTGCAGTTAATTAGCAACAGTCTCTATAGCAACTGTGTTGCGGTACAAAACAATTTCTAATTTCTGCTTCCTAGCTTATTGTGATGTTTACCTGAAGTGTTTCGGATGTGCTGAGACTAGTGTTGGCTGGCACTGTGCCTATTCTCAGCGGCTAATTGTGGCAGCAACAGGCGATGCTACATCTGCATAGGCTGCATCGCCGACACTTGCCATGACTTCAGACTTTGCTTAGGGCGAATATTTTTAAAAACAAAGGGAAATGGAGGGCATTTGCCCCTACCCAAAGGCTTAAGACTCTATACTTGTATAATTCACCTGCTGTGCTAGGCTGCATTCATTTACCCCAGAAATAGAGTTGATAAATGAAACGACACGCTTCACTCAAATTGTATGTTTATTCATTGAGTTATGTATTTGCACTACCCAGCAAGCTAAATGACAATGGTGAATTTTTCTCAGTTACTGTTTGGGGAAAAAAAACCCTGAAGACCTGAATTTGATTCTACCTACTGACAAATAAATATGCAAATACATACTGTACTTGTAGGCTGTACAACACCTAAATATTTTTTTTTATCATTATTGTTTCTTCGTAGGGGAGGCTACCAGTTGAATACATTATTTAAGCTTGAAAGGCTTTTTGATGGAGACTTAAACACTTACCTTGGAGATTTGGACTACTCCCTATGCTTGTATTATTGCGTCTTGCTGGTTTTTGATAAACAGTAGCAGCAATAATACCATTATTTTTTTTTCTAAAAATAGTAAACAGTCTGTAAATGACCAAAAAACATACGTTGTAATGTTCTCACTGTAGGTGGGCTGAAGGACACGGTGCCTCCATCTGCATGTGTTACTTGATGTAAAGCTTTTCCTATTACCATTCTGCTGTTTGCTCTGCCATCTCGTCAGTGATCCAGCCCAGACCCCTCCTGTGGGAACTAAGTGGCACTTGGTTTGCAGGGATGCCAAGGATGAGTTAGATATAATGAGCAGACCTGGCTTGCCCTCGATGGCCCAGCGCTGTGCTCCTCTGGGGCTCGTCTCATCGGGCCGAGCATGCTCTGAGACAGAGCGAGCAGACCTGATCCTCCCTGCTGGGCGGATAATGAGGAATTCTGGGATCAGCTCAGGCTCCCTGAGTCACCTGCATTCACTCAGAATGGAGTGTGAGGAACTTCATTGCAGGAGAGGCATCACACACCTCCAGAATAATCCCTCATTTGTTCCCTTGCCATTGTCAGTGTAAAACTACTGTGTTTTCACACACAAGACAGTGAAAAAGTCCAATTTTTTATGTCTCTCTCAAAAGGAGGGACTATTGAAAGTGTAAATAGTATTGATGCAGGTATGATGATGGCAGGAAGAAGTCATTTTGAGTTTCAAGAAGATTTAAGGTTGGTTTTTTTACATTGGATTTTTATAAACTGGTTATTTATTTATCATGGTTGACTAAGTAGTCATGTACTTCAGAATGACCCAGTAAAAGGAAGAAAACCTAACATATGAAGCAGCTCAATTTGTCAAAGAAGGAGAACACTCTTCTACTCAGCAGTGTTTTCTGAGCTTACAGTCAGAAACAAACAATCGTTTCTATTGATAATTCAGCATTCAGCTAATCTAAAAGAAGAAACGAGTGGCTAGGAGTCACAGAGACATGTGCAGCAGGTGTATGTGAGAACCCAAATGTGTGACATAGTCAGGTCAGGCATTAAATGGCTTTAACCTACCAGCTCCATAGTACAAAGCCCAGATGATATCTGATTGTGCTGATTCGTGCCTAAACCGGACAGAGTATATATCTGGAACTGATGTGAACTGTCTCTTACTGAGTGCTTCAAGTGATAGGGGACAACTTGTGATCTTGCCCTGCGCTGATTCTCCTGCCTTTTTCTCAAGGTCATGTGTGACAACAGCTGAAGAATAAAGAAACAAAGAGAACATGTGAGAGAAACTCATGAGTAGTGTGAATCTCCAAAATGTTGCCATTTAGCTGTGGTGTGTACGGGCACAGTTGTGACAAGCTGCCATTAAGAGACTAGCCAGTGAAAGCAGTTTAATATGATTGAGCCGCATAGGTTGTTGGCTTTTCTGGTACCAAAAGTGTCATATTTGGGGTATGAAAGGTCTGCCTCTTTACTTTGGACACATGCATTATTTATTCCTTAATGACACACACAGCAGTTGTCTTTTTGTAATTCAAGCCATTTTTCTGTTTTCTCTTTCAGTAAGCCTTTTGGTGATTGCACATGTTGTTTTGCACTCTGAACAGGATGGGTCTATTGTGACCAGCGGACTAGTCAAACAAGTGTATGGACAAGAGCCAGCAGGAACATCCAGATAACAGATGATTCTGTTTATTTCACTGAAAATTTTAGATTTTCCTACACGTCTTTATTGCATGTATGCATGTTTCTGAGAATGCAGTTAATGAGAATCGGGCTAAAAATGGACCCACATCTAGAGCTACTTTGTTGCTGAGCAGCAAAATTGATTTTGAAGTGGATTTTATTTTTCTTGTAAGTTTGTTCTGAGGGTAGATATCAGCTCACAGTCATGTCCGTGTTGCGGTGACTGAGCATAACGTGTTGTGACTTGCGTGAGATTACGGTCTCCTGCTCCCAGCCTCCTGTGGTTGGAGGTTTGTGCTTCACAGGGGTGCTTAGCCCACACTGAGGTGAATAAGAAAATATAGGTATAAGCAGCGCTGATGCTGAGCAGACTGTGAGGAGATGTTACTGAGAGAGGTTTTGTGTAGAAGAGCGGGCTTTCAAAGGCAGAGATTCAGAATTTTTTTTGTAATTTTTTTGTAATTTTATTAAGTTAGTTTTTGGCCTATTTGATATATTAATGTGTATGCAATGAACAATTGCAAGGCAAAACATGGAAAAAGAAGCACTTTGAAAGGCTTTTTTATACACCTCACTCCAATGCTTTAATGATCAAAGTGTATTGTATCACCTTAGACGAAAACCCCAAACATTTTTGATTTGTGCACGTTCATGTATGCCCATATCCACATCAGAAAGAGACTAAACCAACAGATTCATGAGGCTGTTTTTAATTTTCCCTAGGTTTGGAAGTGTTTGCACTGAATGGTTAGATTAGGCTGTGGCTCTGTGCCTGCCTGAATCAGGAGTACATGGGGTGTGTCCCTGCTCTGAGGTCTGTGCGAGGCCCTCTGAGCCAGGCTTCTGGTTTCAGGTTGCATGTTCCCAATTGGCTGCCTTTGTTTGACTAAAACACAGTGAGACTCTGGGCTTCTTAAAGATGCAGTGTCACTTTTTTGTGCGCTCCTAAAGAAAAAAATAATGTTTCGTGCTGACTACATCTTATCCCATTGATGAAACACTTTTATTCTGATGAGATCATCTCATACTGATAGGACCATTTTGTGTAATCAACATATGAATGGAATCTGAATGCCACTGTTATGCTCTCATCCAGCGCACAGGGACTACACTCCAGTGCTAACAGACTGTCATCTCTTTCTTTGCTGTTAGTGAAATGGAGAAAGGTCTCTCAACACCGAGCAGCATCCCTGGAAACAAAAGAAGACAGCAGCTATATCCATGAAATTATCACACTTAATGATGTTACGTTGCGACCTGACTCTATTATCATATATGGATAAACCTTGTAATGTGTCGTAAGAGCATATTTATCAGCCTGTGCCTATCTGTGTTATTTTCAATACCTATTTTGTACCTCGCCCATTTCACTTTAAACCTCGGATAAATTATAACTTTCAGTCAAAATTCTCTCAGCTTGTCCTCATGATTACAAAGAAGGTGAGATATAAGAGCCCATCATGACCACAAAGTTTGACTTTTCATTTATACATATTGGCCACAGCCAACATGTCTTCCTTTGTGCTCAGATGCTGAATTGATCCTGAGAGATTGAAAATATTGATTTGACTCAGCGTCTTACTTTGTTGTGGAGAAGGGGGGCAGTGTACCTTCCTGACTGTTAGCACCATGTTCACACATTGGACTTGCCACACAGCCAGTTCCTCGGGAGACTCATAATTACAGCCGTCCTCTCAGATTAGTCCAGCAGCCTATCCAACTGTGGCTTTACTCCCTGGTCATTTATTTCATCCCTTTCCCTCTCCCGAGAGGCAGACCTCAACACAGTGACCAGGCCAGCCTCTACAATAATGTATGTGATGATAAACACAGTGGATCCTAATTGATAGAGTGATTCAGACAAGGGCTAGCTGTGCAAATTGGTCCCCTGTGAGTATATTGCACAGAGTTGGGACTAGCAGGTTTCAGCTCTGGCCTTGTTTGAAAGGCGCAGAGCAAGGAGAGAGGAAATAGAATGGGCTGGACCTGCTGAGTGATAAAGAGGCTGTCTTTTCCTCTGAATACAGGCACAGTTCAGCAGAGGTTGGCTGCTGTAATCCCCTCAGTGTCTCCAGGAAGGCTCAGGTTAGTGACCTGCTGCTTTGTGATGTCTTGTAAGATTTTGAGAGAACACCTCACCTTTAATCCCCCACCGCTCAGCTAACACATTAGCTCAACTGCTCCTGACCCAGCCCCTGCAATAAAGCCTTTTATCTAGCTCAATAAGGTCATTTGAAGTTAAGTATTGATTTCTTTTGGTGTCCAGAGAAAAATGGATTTTTAAAGAGCTGTTAATTACAGTTGAACACTGCATTATATGGAGAACTTAATATTCGTGACTGGATTTTTAAACCTTGGTTGGGTCCGTTTGTGCGCGAAATAACCTGAATCCAAATTACTTGAAATTTCAAATAAAGATTTTACGCTTGGCTGGTGTGAGAAAAGTACCGATGAAAATAAAGTGCAGTGGAAAC
>VVHJ01004845.1:0-10018 GCA_015107715.1 Tylochromis polylepis | reverse complement strand
GGAAACAGACTCAAATTAATTTTGATGTACGGAAAGGTGACAGATCAAAGGGGGGGAAAAAAAGAAAAAAGAAAACAGTGAGGTCACCCCCGAAGCATTGATTCTACAAGTCTCTGGTGGTTTGCTGAAGCGACTGAGCGCCGTTCTTCAAGTAGATATTCTCTCACTCGTTGGTTGAGACAGCTAACATGTTAGCCCCAAACCTCCCATAGATCTTCAGTTGCTGTCAGTTCTGATAACTAGAACACCATAGCATGGTGGTGCTGATTCATGTCATTTTCACACTCCCCAAACCATTCCCCAACCCTCCTAACTTGTGTGTGTCGGGGGTGGCACTGATGTCCTGCAAGAGCTTTGAGAGCAATATACCCCTACAAACCAATAGAAGAGGTAGTTAACAAGGAAGCACATCTTTCAAACACAATGGTGCCCTTTTCTACAGAGTTGAAGGCTCATCTTTACCAGTCTCTAGGAATTTTATGTTCCCTCACTGATGCATTGTAAATGTGTCAAAAGAGACAAAACTGCCACAGGTTTGTACTTTCAGTCATTCTAGTTTGCATATGTGTTACATAGTAGGTTAAAGAAATTGAGAGGTGCGTGAGAAGCAGTAATAACTCTTTTTGCATGACACCTTTCAACAAGGGCAGTAAAACTGAGCATAACCTAACATAACCAAGCCTTCGGTGGGGATCAAGGGTTCTGGTTTTTTTGTGGTTTTTTTTTAAAAATTATTTATTCCCCCCCCACCCCCACCCCCCCCTTGTTACCTGTCTGTATATCACTGGTGCTCAGCCAGTCGATCAGACAGGTTCCCAATTGATTGCAGGAAGTGTAGTCAAGATGCAATAAAAGTTAAAAGAAAAAAGTTTTTTCAGCTGTTTTTTTGCACTTTAAATAAAACTTTAAATTGCTTAAGAAACAACATACAACCGATCAGCTTTGACTTTCTGGGCAAAGGTGGACTGCTGGCTGGTTATTACCCAGGACATCTTATTAGCATTAGACTTGCTGTCAATAATCACCCCAGTGTCAAACTGGAGGAGTGAACAGTTGCCTGGGATTGACTAGAGCACTTATTAAGTGAGTAAACACAAATATGGCAGAAGTTGAATCTGAACATTGTATTTTAGTTCAGGCTGGGAGGAAGATTCATTATTTTTTTGTTTTTTATTGACAATTGAAATCACTCTGTCCCATCTACAGTTTGAGTGCGGCTCTACTGAAGAAGGGCAGTATGCAACAGCATTTTAAAACCAAGATACTGTTTTTCAAGCTAAGAAACTCTTTACAGACTTCTTTAGTTATCAAAGTAAAATTCCACTGTTGGCTTTGTATGAATATTAAACATGATGGATGTTGCAAAGTTAAGATCATGTAATCCAGTTCAGATCAGGAATCTGCAGGAAAGGTCTGTGTGATGGCAAAGCAGAGGTGAATTTTTAGATTTATTGAATTTATGGTTTGTTTGTTTTTTAAAAAGTTTTTTCAAAAGCCAAACAAACATACAGAGTACATAGAGCTAGAGGACTTCCAGACACACCTCACTCACCAGCTCAGTGGGAAAAAAACAAATGCATATTCAGCTTCAACAGTTCGGTGAAGGTCCACTAATATAATAGTATGACCTGCTCGACTTTCCTCACACGTGGGCAGAACTTCATGAGCTTCAAACCAATAGTTTAGGTCAATATGCCTCATATTCTCACACAGCAACAATAGTGAAAAGAAATTACCCATTAGTTCAGTTTTATTTTTCCAACTTTATGGAAAATTTGCACTGCAAGATTTGGTGAAAATTTACAGTTATGTAAATATAAATATAAGATAATACGATTAAAAAAAACCTTTGTATTTACTCACAAAGTACTTACACTTTCTTAACCAGTCAAGACATCGTTCACCTTTTCTGTAAATTAGCACACACATTTAAGAACCAAGACTCTCAGCAGTGCCTCAGTGTGTAACAAATGTTAAATCAGACTAAATAAAGTCACAAAAATTAGAAAACCCACTAAGTGTTTTGCCTCTCTGTTAGTTTAGAAATTGTCAGGCTTTGAAGTAAATGAATTGCTCTTAATTGTAGGCTTTCTTATTTTTACATCCCTGCTTTTCTTGTCTAAACGCAGACTGAATTGAGTCGTTTCCTGTGGATATGGGTGGAACACCCGTGTTCATATGAGGCCAGAACTGAAAAAGCCTGTGAGAGTTTTATGAGAGAATTTAGAGACTGCTATGTGTAAATTATAGTATGTTAAGAGACTGCCATAATAATCACCTTCCACTGGATCAAGAAAGCGTTAATTTCTAACAAGTTAAGATCCAGAGCATAACAAAAATACATTGCGTATACTACAACAATAAAACCTTTTATTTGTGTGCAGTGTACTTCCTGTTACATAATTAGTGGGTAAATAAAACACATACATGCAGTGTCAGTTTATGAGAAGATGAACCTTAAAGCTTTCCATTTTCACCCACAGGCACTGGGATGGTTTGTGTTTGTGAGACAGTGTGAGTGTGTAGGAGGAGGAGAGATTTCTATTGTGTCACAAAGAATGGCAGTAGTGTTTGTGATCATTGTGGCATCACGCATGCAGTGTCTGTCCTTGAAGTCTTTCTTATGGACTCGCACTGCCAGTCTGAGAGCCTAACAATGCAGGGAAAGCACTTGTACAAGCAGCTGGTGGACTGGAGTCAGATGTTATGATGAGCTGATATTATCTTCTGTCTTCTACAAGAGATTTCATAGCTGAAAAGGCTTGACAGCAGCAGAGCTGTGACCTGGATTGTTATCAAACGGACAGGAATAAACTTGTAAATGTTGGTGCAACACTTTCCTCAGGAAACACCTGCCAGGTCTGGCCAGCTGCAGGCATTTTATATTTAGTTGTAATTGTTCAAGCTTACATAACTGACATATTGTGTTCTCGCCATATCATTTGCGTGTGATTTTTGTTCCTTTGAGATTATTCATCACAGAGGTTGTGCGCGTAGTCTTTGACCTCTTGCTAAGGGCTAACATAATGCTAAACTGATAGCATGCTGTTTCCCCTCCAAAAAGGGCACTGTCAATTATTCTTTGAAGTCTCAGGTTCTCCTTCAGCTGGCAAGCTGTGGTTTCCCATTGATATTTCAAGTAAAAGGCTTTCTGCCCCTGCCTACTATTCCCAAAACCTGGGACGAATGCCTTCATATTGTTGGTTTAGTCTATTATGATGCTAATGTCTGCCTGAGACCCTTGAGTCATCTATCACGGGTGACAGGAAAGCTGAGGCCTTTGTGTTGGCTCACGACACAGGCACACACGCGCACACACATGCACATAAGGAAACAAACATGACTGGGTAGAAGTCTAAAAAACTAACTAATCCAAAAAGCTCATGCAAAGGTTTATAGCTTGTCAGTAATAAGAGGTGCACTGAATGATGCAATTAGTGCAGCTAATTATTTTCATTCATTAATCATTTGGCCAAATACACTCAACCTTTTTTCGCAAAAGGTACAAGATGATGTCACCAGATGTCTTATTTCACCAACAGCTAATTCTAAACAGTAATTATGAGACAATTAAAAGCTATCAACAGATGCTATTGATTAGTAATTCTGTGTTCGGTTTATTGCTGATCAACTAGTTGTTCTTGCTCTAAGTCTACCTTTCAAAAGATGTGAAGCATCTTAAATAATTATCCAACAAGAAAAAGTGCATGCAGATGCACGGAGATGATTTCTGTGTTATTAATATGGCCTCTGATAATTTACAGCCTTAATCTATGGTTATTAATGTAGCTTCGTAATGTGCTGGTCAGTACTGTGTGTTGCCTTCTGTTTTGTGAGGCTGCCCGGTCAAGGCCTAGCTAAACAACCAGTTGAGTGGTAGAAGTCACACACATGTGGGCAGTCTGCCGACCGCTTCTCTGCCAAGCCCGCCACTGTCTCATGGCAAAGTGCTGGGCCAGATGTGACTGTGGTTGTGCCTGCATGAGAGAGAAAAAAGTGCTGTTACAGGAAATGAAAGCTTTTAAAAAGAGGAAGGGGGGGGGAAAACTCACAAAGAGCTGTAAACTATTGTTCTTGCTCCTCAGAAGGTTGCAATCGAGCCAGGTAAAATGTTTAATATGCCATTACTAAAATTAGCTTTGGTATTTTTGTTACACAGGTTAATAAAGGTCATGGTAATATATTCAATGACAAACCTTCATGTTTACTTGCCAGTAAAGATTCAGCACTGCTTTACTTATGATTGCCACTGAACATTTATCATGAAAATTTGCATGAAAGATGATAAAGCCACGTGGAATTCTACTATGTTATAGATATAAGGATTTTTAAAAATTTTTGGTGTGTGTAACTGGTTTTTAAATTGGGTAGGTTTGATAGGTTAAAGAGAAATGTTAGTCTAAAAATGAATTTTAGCTGACGATCTGTCTTACTCCTTAAATTAGGTCTGCATTAAGCTGATTTTATTCTGCATTGCATTTATATCAATAATCCTAATTCCTTAAACCTTACAATTTGAAGAAAAGCTTTTCAAATATTCTTCAAACAGTTGGTCAGTTCACCACTGCAGTCACTTGACAGGAAATTAACTTGCCACTCTTTTGGTAAATTAATTATGCATTTATAGTCAGAGGGACAGCTCAGCTTGAGCAGTTTGGAGGCAAAGTAAGAGAGGCAAGGTTGAGATAGTTTGGACATGTGCAGAGGAAGGATAGTGAATATATTAGGCAAAGGATGCTCCTGCTCCAGAAAGGAGGAATAGTGGAAGACCTCAGATGGCAAATGTTTTTGACAAGATAATTAATAATTAAATGTTAAGTTCAGCGATCAAAGTATTTGACTCAAATGTCACTTCCATCAGTATACAACTCTTTGAAGCAGTAAGATCGGTTTTTATTGTCTGTTCCTTTAGAACCCAAGCTTTTCTATAGACTTTCATTTTTAAACATGATGTTTGGATTTCAAGTGTTGTGAATGACATTTCTAGCAGTGTCTGTAAATACTGCTTTGTTCAGTGGGATAAAAGAATGTAAAGCCTGAAATGTGCATATACAAAGTCAAAATCTTTCTTTTTCTTCATTGGAAATCTTTTCTATGTTTCTGTTCTTCTATGAGGCACTTTGTATCAAAAGGCTGAAGGAGGGAATTGATTTTTTCTTTTTTCTTTTTTTAATGAAATAATGTAACAAAAAGCCACATAGTGCCTCTTCCAGCTCTTACATTTGATCTGACTAATACTTGAACACTGTTATTCTCAATTTTACACATAACTACACTGAAGCACAACTTTATTAGTACAGGACATAACTGCTCTTCTTCCTTCTGCTTTTGGCTAGAGTTAGTAGTGAAGATAAAAAGACGTCATCGGCCAGAATCTTAATGTTTGCGTCTTTGATGGTCGTGCTCATTGTGGACCAGTTCTTTAAATGTCAAGACATTGGTTTCGTTAACCCCACAGATATCAACCTCAGATAATGGCTTTTGATTCATTCATCCAATAAAACTTATAATGACAGTGAAATACTTTAAAAGCAGTAATTTACAGTATGTGAGCATATATCAGCATATCAATATGTTTGCCAGTGTCACAGCTCACTCTTCTATGGTATAGCCAATCACTAGTGAGCGACGGAGACGGTGCTTTATAAAGTGTGTTCAGCTTCTAAGAACAGTTTCTTTCACTGTTATATTCATCATGTGATTGGTTTTAAAATTTCACTATACAACAGAAATTAAGTTTAAATAATTATTTAAATTATTAAGTGAAAGGGAATTTTGATTGTACAATTTCTTCCACTGTAAAATAGTAAATTTAATTATTAAATTTAATATCTCTTTGACCAGAACTGTAACTGGTACGCAACTGAGTTGAATCATTTTCACAAAACAAACCCCTCCCCCCCAAAACTTTACCGAAAACTGCAAAATAAATACATTAAATAAAAAAAAAAAGAGTAAAATAATTAAATATGCATACATCAGGCTAACCGGACAGACTGTAACTTTTAGTTTCACAAATATTTCTGGGTTCATTCACTTTAACCACAATTACT
Organism: Tylochromis polylepis; assembly: GCA_015107715.1. NCBI lineage: Eukaryota > Metazoa > Chordata > Actinopteri > Cichliformes > Cichlidae > Tylochromis > Tylochromis polylepis. The sequence continues at coordinate 3,965 of VVHJ01004845.1, read as the reverse complement.
GTTATTACGGTTGTAAAGTTGAAGTCTTTAAATGTTGATTTAAAAACTGGCGGTTTTAGTACTTTTTCTGAGGTTGGTTCATAGTTGACTGTGATAATGCACTCCATTGTTATTCACAAAAGAGGGATTCTATCCGAAGGTTCTTGGAGAAAGGTTGCTGAGGGTCAAATTGGATTTCTGACGGAATGAGGAATCAGCTACTTGGGGACGATCCAGAGAAAGTTGAGCCGCCATCTCTTTGTGGGGCTTGTGTAGGAGTGCCATTCATGTGTCAGATCCTCCAGAGTCATTCAGATTCAGAGGGAAGGTTCACTCTGATCAGTTTTAGGGCTCCAGCTGCTGAACAGAACAAATCTGCTCAGGGGTAACGCTATAAATATTTAATCCTTTTGCCATTTTGATTTTTTTACTTTGATTGACAGGAAACACCCCTTAAAGAGTTAATTTCCTTAGCCCTCTCCTAGCTTTGCTACAAGGCCTTTACTTAACCCTTAGAGGCTCACTTTCAGAACTCGTAATACTAAGAACAAAAAGACAGGAATCCATACAGACAGAAAGATCTCCACCTCTGGGTATTTTCCAGCAAACTGTCAAAGTCATATCAATAATATTATCAGGAAAATCATTAGGCTAATTAAAAACTAAAACCAAAAATCCTACAAAATGACTACAATGTTCATATCTTAAATAAAATGAATTGTTTGTCTTCAAGTCTGACGTAAAATAAATGTAATCAGATGTTTTAAGTATTAAATTCTCTAACCTGTGTATGTAAATTGTCAGTGCTCATTGCAGATGGGCGCTTGAAAGCAAAAGAATCAAGAAGGAGTCTTTATTGCCTTTACTTCCCTTAATGCATGTGAACTCACTGCAAATTAAATTAACATAACAGGACTTCAGTTAAACAGTTTATTAGCTTTGTAAAGTGGATTTACCAAATCAGTGTTAGTGCTGTAAATGAATGGATCAGTATATCCTCAACCTAAAACCCCCCCACAAATTTTCATTTGCTTCAAAGATTAGTATTTATTTTTTTCCTGTGGAAAGCATTTTTTCTTTATTTTGTGGAAAATATTGCACCTGGTGAAATTCAGGCATGAAAGCAGAGCTGCATCTAAAATGTTTTTAGTCCTAAATGTAGACGGGTCACTTTTTTTTCTTTTTTTTTTAAACAATTGTTTCGCAGCACAAACACAAGCAACGACAAAAAAAAAGAACACAGGCTAGCCAGGACCCACTGAGCTTTTTTTTTTTTTTCCCAGCCTGGTGAAAAGAATGAATAATTCAACAGTAAGCAAGCTTTCAGCTGGTCATTTGTGTGCTTTGATCTGGGAATCAGGAGTTTGCATGAATGCCTGTATTGTCATGTTGTGCTGCCACAGTGCGTGAATTATTGAAAATAGTGCAGGGCCCTGCTTTATCTGGTAAAGTTTACATGGCAGGTGCACTGGATAGACATGATGGACGTGTAAATCCCTAGATGTTGTTAATGTGTAGAGTGAGGTCACACAGCAAGGGTTATTTGGGCCTCCGCTGCAAAAGTGTTCAGTGTGAAAAGAACTTCACGGTCAACCAACAAACTACAGGTTGACCTCACAAGCTCCTCTTTGCAGCAAAATGTGAAGGTGTGGCACATAGGTAGGTGTTTAAAGTATTAAAGATCTCTGGTTGCTGAATAGTATGTTTATTATTTTCTATTTAAACTTCCAAAGCTGGGTCTTGATCTTTTACTGTAATATTCAAGAGGCTATAAGATGCTATATGATAAGCCAGTTTTAGTCATTCATTGAACTTGCATTAATTCATTTCAACTTCTGATTAATTCATTTATAAACTTTTAATATCCATTGAGCTTTAGTTTAAAAAAGTATGATTGATAATAATTGATAACCAAGTGGTAGAGCTAAAACATTAGTGATTAGTTTATTATTTCATATTAAACTATAGCAAAAGCAGTTGTTAAATGATTGAATTAGTTTTTCTTTTTAGGCAAAATGGTTTTAAAAAATTCACAAAATATCTTACATAAAAAAATCTTTAAGTTTTTAATCAATCAAAATACTTAATTATTTTCAGAGAAAATGATATCGTCACAGTTGCTCCAAGACGGCAAGAATGGTAGCAAACAAGTTAAAGCACCACATTAAATATTAAGACATGAAATGGAAATGAAATGGCAAATACAAGACAACAGAACAAAACTTTTAAATTAATTGTGTGAAGTTGTAATTAAAAAAAGATCTTATGTATCAAGCATAAATGAATTAATTTGTAAAACCAATTAGTCATTGCTTAGTCTTACTATATGGATGTGTTTAGAGTTGTAATTCAAACTATCCAAATTAATTAATTATTATTATTCTTATTACTTAATTGTTGGTGCCTTTCAAAATAAGACTTCCACTTTGTCATTACAGACAGGTAGAAAAATGTCTTTCACTAACCTTCATAATGTGGCTTTGTCCCAAGTTTAAACTTCTAAGATTTACACTTGTGTGCCATCACATTCTGAAGCCCCCCTATGCGTTGCTCTTAACAAATTGGCCTCCCTCTCTGACTCGCTAAGATATGGCTGATTAGTACATCTGCAGAATGCTGTGGTCTATTGTGTCATAACAAAAGTAAGACCTTTAATTGATAATGGAAGAAAGGTAGAAAAATGTTTCATTATATTGAGGGTTCAGTGAATTTCATAGAGAACTAGAGCAGATCCATGGCATTGGTTAGCTACAGCTGGACACATAATTAGAGTGCCTCCTTACCTATAATTTGTGTAATAGTTTTGGTTGGCGGCATGTTATTACCATATGAAAGGGCTAAGCAGGGGTCATGTGCATTGCTACAGCAATTAGAGCAGAGCTGAGGGCAGAAGAATGTTTGGGGCTGTTGTTAATTGGAAATCTCTACAAAGCTATGCTTCAATTATAATTTAGTCAGAGCAGCACTGTTTTAAGCCCAATGTATTCAGTTGCCATTATTTTCTGTAATAGTATGAACAGCCAGGCCTGTTTTCTTTCAAAGCATGAGGCTTTGAAGAGAATGAGATTGAATTAGATTAATTTTAACTCACAGCAGCAGCAGCAAGGCCTTTTTCTTTATTCATGCTAATGTCATACGATGTTGTCATAGAAAAACTGGATCGGGTTTGTTTAGGAGGTACATATACACTCTTATATTTGGACTTACAACCCTAAGTCATCTTATTCTTATTTATGAATAAAGCTATGCATCCATCAGAATGAAATTTTCATCAAAATTTATATTTTCAGAAGTACAATACAATAGTTTTTAACAGTATTAGCGGTTTTTTTTTTGTGGTTTTTTTTAAACAGTGGCACATACTCTTCAGTAATTATGCAGATACAGAGGATGGATTTGAACAACTATGTGAAGTACAGAAATCTCTGATCCACCCCACTATGAAAAAAAGAAAAAAAAAATTAAAGAAAGCCCCAGGGAAGTGTGTATTTCCTAAAGAGGTCGTTTTGATTATAAACTGCTACCTTTTTTTTTGTTTTGTTTTTTTGCTTGTGATTGATCCTAGAGTGTTTTGACAAAAAACAAAATTCAAATGTACTTTTTAATAAGCATGCTTGTGTTTGTTGAAAAACTAAAAGTAGAAGCAACCAAAGTCTACAGACAGGTGTTCAGACTGCAGAAATTTCTACTTCTGCCTTAAAATTACTTCTGATTGGGTTTGTTGTTGGTTTTTATGTACATTCCTCTTCTTTTTCTGGTTTCTCCAGGTCGAAATGAGCTAATAGCGAGATACATCAAGCTCCGGACTGGCAAGACGAGGACGCGGAAGCAGGTAAGACGAGACGTCTCTGTTACATAAGTGTCAGAGGCCTGTCAAATCTGAATGTGTGCAGACTGCTGCCTTTTTTTTTTGTTTTTTTGAGAGAAACAAAGTAAGACAGAGAATAAGACTATGCTAAGTGTCAATAAGAATTCTGAGACTGCTG
>VVHJ01004842.1:48660-59957 GCA_015107715.1 Tylochromis polylepis | reverse complement strand
CCACACACACACACACACACACACACACACACACACACACACACACACACACACACACACACACACACACACACAGGTACAGGAAGAGATTCCCCATATTTCCCCACACAGATCCACACACACACACACCACACGCACAAAGGGGAAGAGTGTAAAGCCCAAAGCCAGGTGCTTGTTTACAAATGTCTTTGGTCTTTGAAATGCAAATGCAGGTGTACAATGTAGTTGATCATTCTATATCTATAACAGACACAGGGGAGGGACTGATATAAGTAAGCTAAAGCAATTCTTAAATGTACAAGGTTTTGGAGCAGGTTTATGTTTTTTAAAGTGAGAGGGCCCCAAGAGGAAATGAAACTGATGTTAGAGTATGCACCCAAGAACTAAAGCCTCATTCATTCTTTCAGTGAAAATCTGTTTTGGTTTTTTTGGCATGCACAGATTGTAGAGCTTGATTTTGGAATGTCTGAATGGCAAACGAAAAATAAACATAAATACAGGAAAAGTTGCTACCAACATATCTACATAGATACGATTTGATTTTAAAAACAAATCTGATTAACCCTGGGTTTTCTGTACTACAAAGGTGGTTTACTTCTTACTGAAGTATATCTTACCGCGATATAACTTATCCTCCAAACCTAACCTACTTCCGAGCGGGTTAGATTAGCGATCAGTAGATATGAAATCCCAGCCTACTGACTAATCAGTTATCACTTTTCCAGAGAAGATCCTCAGATCTTCTGCGGGAGTTTTTTTTTTTTTTAAATGAAAAAAAGGCCACCTACACTACATCACATTTGCGTATACACTAAACCACATTGAAATTCTATTTTTAGATTTATTCTTTACTACCTCTCTCACAAGGCTGTAATTCAAACAATAGGAACTAAAACTTCCTTTTAAATGTTAATTTAATCAAATACTCATTGTAATCCATGAGATTCTCCTGTGTCTTGGTACAGGAGTTATAAATAAAAGCTGAAATATTGATAAGTCTGTTAACTTATACAGTTAGAATTTTAGGTGACTTTCTTTCCTGGCTTCAAAAAGCCTAAACATATGAGGCTGGTGCATAGTAATGAAATTTACATCACAGGGACCTTTTTGTTTGAAGAAATATTGGTCTCATCTTGGCATTTTTAAATGGATACTTGCTGTTATATTATAAAAGGAATACTTAACCAAAATGAGAAGAAAAAAATGGTTCACTGTACGTTCATTGTGCTGTGATGGTTGTATGTAGGTTTGTAATGTATGTGTATGAGTATGTGCTCACAGAGGTCATTGGTTCGCTTGAATAAAGCCACGCCCACACATGGCTCAATGTATGGTGCCTCAGTGTGTGTGTGCTTACTGTACAAATAAAGAGGAGTATAAGTGCTTGTGTAAGTATATGGCTTTGTACTGTCAACATTCTCTTATTGAACTCAAATGGCAAGCTAATGAAAAAAAAACCACACAGAAAGACACTGAATATCATGGTCATGGACCTACACTCCATTTAAGCAGACTTGAGTTCTTACTTGAGAATGTCTGGTTATTAAATACATAGTTTTTAACAAGTGATCACAGGGATCTCTGTTGCTACAGATGTTGTTTTTTCTACAAAATAAGAAAATGAGTAACCACTTGTGACTAACTAAAAATACCAAGATTGATTAATTCAGTTATATGTGCTTCAATTTAGTGTAAATGAGATATTTAGCAGGTTAAACTTACTTTTGAGGGTAAACTTAGTTATTAAGATGTTAAATATGTTGTTTGAACAAAAGAAATGTGGCTATTTTTTTCTCTCTCAACAGAGTAGGTATAGTATGTTATCATATTATAATGTTGAACCAAGCATTCACTGTCTCTCTTGGTAATGTAAGTGTTAGTAAGTAATCATGGAGTTCTTATTTCAGTAGGTCTTCCCACTGGAAACGTTAAGAGGTCATTAATAAATCTAAATCTAAAATAGTGAATAAATAAACCTAGTTAAACTGAACTAAATAAACAAATACTTTTTTAAAAAATTAAGAAAAAGAAAAACTTTCTACTTCTTGTTAGTGTTGGTTTACACTGACATCTTCGCTCAGAATATTATTTCTAACTTTCTAAATTTGCTTACTTCAAAATATTCGCAGGAGTGCACTGTATGGTAGAGTAGTAGGTATTTCTTATCATGACAATTTATTTCAAATATTCGTGTCAGCTATTAGTATTCAATGTGAAATGTATAAAACTGTATATTTGTAAACTTTTCAACAGCTGGTGATCGTTTATAAGAAACTTTACTGCAGAATTGCAGAAATGGTAAATCCACATGATTTCCGAGATATTCATAGAAGTTGGCGACTTTTCTTTTCCTGTTGCTCAGACAGAAAAAAAATGTAGCATGGCTCTCCTAGTTAGAGCTCTCCTGTGACTTGGTTGATAATTATTATCTCATTAACCAGACTCCCCCGAGAATGGTGTTATTACTGACCTGCTGCCTTCACGACCAAGAGGTACATTAATAGCAGGGACTTGACTCTTCGCTGCGTGTCCGGTAGAGTTTCCATGTCGGGCTGCAGAAGGACAAAAAAGATCCGAGTCCAACTCTGGAAAATCCTGACGTTAACCGCTTAACGTTAACTTGTTCAGAGAGGCAATAGGGAGACCCGTAGCGTTCCTCAGACTGTCAACACTTGCTGTCCGACGTCAGCGAGCAAATCATGCTGTATGTATCGGCAGTATAACCGGAAGTGAGGTCATTTCCTCCATAATAAAAGCCATGAAGATAAGAAGAAACCTCTCCAGAAGAAACCTCCTGCAGACTGAATTAGGAAACTAGCCTTTTTAAGGTAAATACAGTTTTGTGATTTTCTTTAAAATATAATAGGAATATTGATGAATGAATTTGTAGCTGTCTGAATGTTAACCTGTGCATACGAACTCACATTTCACACTCTGTAAACAACTCAGGTAACGTGCAAATTCCTGCTGTTCAGTTTTACATGTTTACATATTCAGATATCCACATATAATTACAACTGGTTGTACATTTCATAGTCACTTCGTAGTCTTTAAACAACTCACGTTCAGGCCTAATGTACAATCTTAATGTTCAGTCTTATTGTTTAAATCCTTCAAAGACACACATGTTTTTATATACATGTGTGTGCATATGTAAATGGGTACGTGCGTATGTATATTTAGACATAATTATATGTGTATGGAATATAGTCTTAATATAACGTAATAATTGTTTAGTTTATTTTGAAAAACTTTGAAAGTATTAAAGGAAGTTATGCTAAATTTATACGCTATATATACTTTATGTAACTTTTTGCAACTGGCAGCAACACGAACTGCTCAGTCAACTGCCCAGTCTGCTCAGGCAAATAGAGTAGGAGCGGCGATATCTCCCAGCGGTACAAAGAGGGGAAAAAAGTGAAAACATTACATGAATCTCCTGGAAAAGAAATCGGCCATCCCCTCTGTGTATCTTTAAAACTTTTTTGTTTGTTTGTTTGTTTGCCCCTCAAAAGGTGGAAACAATTATTTGTAATAAATCTATATAACGGAATATGTGGGAGACATTATCTACTATAGCAAAAACTTACTAAACAAAAATGTGAAAATAGGAAAGGCAAGACTGAAGTAGTGAAATGGAGGGTTCCCTGGGTTTTCGTAACACTTTACACAGTAATGGTCTGAGTCACTTTAAATGCTTTGGATTTTTACCATGGATACGAGCTTTGTTCAACAAGGGGACTGCGCCTCATTGCCTCATAATCTTGTCTAACTTCCAAGTAGCTCACCAACCAAACTGCTGATAGGGACACTCTCTTTTTCCACCCAGAGTTGCCGGAGAAACCACCCAGAAGTATCGCTTAGAAACAGGACAACAAAAAGCAAGTGGCCCGTATCTGTACAGTAACAGACTTTTTTGAAGAAGTGCGAAAACACCAGCATATCGGATCCTTTTTTTTTCTTCTTTTTTTTTTTTGCAGTGAGGCAGACGGCATCACTCTAAAAAGTAAACTAATGAAAAAAGTTAGAGGCCCAGCCCGTTTGTGAGTGCCGTGATGTAAAATCAAAAAATGTGCACTATGTGGTACACCTCATTCCCTTTTAAGGTATTCAAAAAGTAGCATTAGTGGGTAACTGCTGTTTTTGAGACAAGCAACTTCTCATGCTCAGATCTCTTTTGCTTTTCTTATCTCTCAGAACACCATGTTCAAGTGGCTGATTAAGTTACCTCCCTTCTCAGCAACCCCTAAGAATACATCTGCTTCTCATCAAGTCTGATGTGTAGAAGAGGGTGCCAATTATACCGCACGCTGTTGAATGATTCACCTGCCTTTCTAATGTTGAGACATACCAATAACGTGATGCAAACACTGGCATTATCATACATTTTATCTCCGCATATTTTTTAAGTATCATCTTATCTATGACATGGCAGGTCTGTGCACACAAGGTTCTCATTTTGAAATCCCTTTCCCCTCACTATCACATTTTTTTTTTTTTTTAGCAATCTACAGGATTAAAAAGTTCATCTCATTCATTCGTACTTATTCTCTGCTACCACGACATCTATTTTTCTGTTTCTGTTATTAATGGTGACAAGAAAGAATGAATCTTCATTCAGAAAAAACAACAACAACGATGACTGGCGGAAAAAAAAAGGTTTCAAGAATCTGAACTAATGTCCTTCAGTGACATCTAGTGCTAAAAAGATAAACTGCAATTTAAGAAATGTGGTAATTATGATGCATCAAAATGTATAGTATCAACAAACTTAAGGCCACTTTTATCAAGAGTAACTAATTAAATTATCAAGTGATACAATAAAGTTGTTTATTTTTTCATTATTAAAGAGCTGGAAGCTGTTGCTGTAATGTGGAGTAAAATACAATAAATACTTCTTTAATTAGATTTTCTTCATGTATTTCGTACCTGTTACAAGTGTTTTATGTTTATGTTATGCTACATTGGAACCACTGCTTTTTGAATAATAACAATAATATTGAAAATGATCATAACAAAGTAATGACATATATTACCAGTAGTTACTTAACCCCTCATTGTTTGATGTCGCTGAAAGTCTATGACTTTCTGTAGTCTTTGGGCACCTCGTCACCTCATCTGCAGGCTCCTTTTTACTGTTGAAAAGTCTTGTGTTACTTTTAGAGTGCCTATAAGAGTGTCTTCATGTATAATGAAATACTTCTGGTTTAAAAAAAATCTCTCCTACTGCATGGAAGTCACTGGGAAAACTGCCCTTTACTCCACTTGATCTGAGACCTCAGTAAAAAAATTACCTAATGAATGTATGGTCACTACTTCTGCTCCTACAGGCTGCAAAGAGGCTTCTCTCTGCTCTGAATTTTGTCTTTTTTAACAGGAAATTCTAATGACTTTTTGAGACAACCTTAAGAGGCCATTAAAGGAATGATAATAGGACTTGTCAGGACCATTTCCTGCTCTACATCAAGTATGGTTTCCTTATTGTACTAACATACTTTTACTTAATCCTTTTGGGTGCACTGCTTTAGTACCTTTCCTTAAGTAAAGCCTCTTCTAAATAGCATGCTATATCTGCTTTATAACTGTGATTCTAAATATTACTTTATCAGAAGTGTTCCTTGGGAATGTTCTGCTGCTTCTGTGCTGAAAGTCTAGCTCTGCCCTGTCTTCAACACATCCTTTCATGCCAATACCAGAAATAGAGCACGAGACATGATGGTTTTCAGCTGTTTAAAACAATTAAGTTAATTGTAAGCCATCCACTGGTTAATTAGGCTGCTCTTCCACCGATAGTGAGTTCTAAATGGCTGAGCAGTTCTCAGAGGGGAAACTCTTAGAATGATTGAAGTGCAGAGGTTCTTGCAGTACTTTACACACAATTTTAGCAGTTAAAATGGTAACAGTTAAAACACCCTTAAGGGTTCAGCTGAAGCTTGTCTATAAACAGCTGTAAATGCATGTAGTGAAAATCTTAGGCATGACTTTCTAACTGAATGAATTTGACAGAAAGTACTCAGAAAAAAGGCACTGATAAACCTTGCTTAGAATTTTTTAAAATAAATATTTGATCCATGATTCTTTGCAGCTAATCCAACTTTGATTTACTGCTTGAAGAATATAGTACGAATAACTTCTTAGGCCAAGTATGTACTTCTTTTAACAACTTTGAATTTGCAGTTAAATCTTTTTGAAGCACTTGTAATACATAATGAGCCTTCTACTGAAGTGTTTCAGCTTTGTGTAAAATGCATGGTAGGACACCTAACCACATTTAGAGCTTATGATTTATGCCTTTCATGGGGCCTGAAATTTATAGAGGATTTGATACCATTCTTAGGGTTTCACTGGGGCTCTGAGCAGATTCACATTCTCATTCTAAATATGGTCACATGATACATGACGACTTTGAAACAAGAGAAGCTCAAAGGTTTTTATATATATAAACCTTTGAGCTTCTCTTGTAATAGAAAAACTAAAGCTCAGTCGGTTACCATGACAACTGGAAATCTGCCACAGTAACAGTAGCTTATACTTCTGTATCATATATGCAACAAATTACTTAGATATCAAAAATGTAAAATGTGACACTTAAGTTCTTATTTGCTCAAAATTAAATAGTTAAGATGATGATGCAGATGATTTTATTTGCATCTCAGTTTCAATACAACAAATCCAGGAACATGTTTTCAGCAAAACTTTATTTTTCAGTGCATGAACGGAATACCATATCAAGGTCATAGCCTATCCTTTTCAATCCCTTTTTAAATATTTTTCTCTTTTTTTTACATAAAAAAATAATGGAGCGATTTAATATACCTCTATTTTTTCTCCCCAAAAGAGCACTCGGAAGTATTTATAAAGGTGCTGTACAATGTACAAACATTTACATCTACTGTTCCTACAGAATGTAGAAGATACCACGAGGATTGTGTTTTTCTTTTTGTTTTTCTAATGAAGCAATGCAAGGCCACAGTATGATGCAGAGATGTGAAACAAAATTGTTCAAATGAAAGCATAAAGATATACTACAGTACAGGGGACATACAATAAAAGAGGAGATTACCTTTTATCTGATTCTGAACCAGAGTGAACTGTCTTTTTTCAGCACTCGGGGCTGGATTTACTCATTCAACCAACCAAACTATTGCACAAAAGCCTACCACTGATTGGCTCAAAGTACATCCTCTAGGGATTTGTAACCTGAAAACTCCTTTATACAATCACAGACTTCAACCACCATTCAGCTCTCATTGATAACGACTTTATCACACATTTGCTACAATTCAGTTTTCCCTGAGCTCATCTGAATGTGTTTATTTCAAAGTTGTATTTGCAAGTATGCTGAGTATATTTGCTTATCACTTAAAAAATTCTTTAAAGCGGACCTATTATGCTTTTCTTCATTTTCTGTCTGGCAAAAACCTCAAATAATGAGGTCACTGTACACACAAGTAATCCAAGTGAGCCAAAAGCTCCAACTGCTCTAAATGGTTTGTTATTTTCAGACAGTTTTTTATTTCAAAGAATGCTAAAAACACACAGAAGCCCCTCCCACCTGCTATTCCTGTTTGCTAATCAGAAAAAAATTTGGCTTAAAGGTAAGGAGCAAGAAACTAAAACACATTATTCCAGACAGAGAATGACCTGAATGCTACACAACGGCCCAATATGAGTATTATTAGGCAAATAGGCAAAGCGACTCTTATGGTGTCCAAGCATAAAAATATGAAAAATATGGAGCTATAAATCAGCATAATATATCCTCTTTAAAGTAACAGTGAAATCTGACTATTTCTTATTTTTATAGACTGCACATTATAAAACTACACTGGTCTTCTCAGTGCTATCAGCTCTCGTTAATATGTAAGGTGGGGAGTTTTCTGCATACCTGCCTTATTTCAGCAGCTTGTTCGGTATCTTAGTAAATCACATCATTCTCTGGCCTCTTTCATCCTTCAAGCTACCCTGGCACATAATCACACAGCAGGACTGACAAAATACCTACAATATAAACCATCATTTTTCTGTTGTTCATCAACAAGCAAATGTAAAACAACCAGAGACATGATTCATAACTTGCACAGCATTACATAAATTGCCATTTCCCCCCTTTACAGTGATCCTTTAAAAAAAAACAAAAAAACAAAAACCCAATAATAAATGGCAATGTTTTGGTAGCAAGTCAACATCCCAAATTAAATACAACTCATGGTCAATCTGTTATGCTACAAGGGCAGATGCGGTGCAATGGAATTAATAGATAGAATTTGCAAAACATGACACAATCGAATATATATATATACATATATATTATATTTCACAATGAGACACATTTTGAGCGATTTTAAACATTTGGTACAGCAGTTTGCACGTTACGTCTATACATTTCATGAACTACAAAGTTCATTGGTAATTCCTACCACTGAAGTACATTGGAAATAAGGTGAAAGCTCAAATAACATGAGACAAATTTCTGAAAGTCTTTATCAAAATGCGGAATGGCTTGGTACAGCTACATATACATATATTCATCTATTACCTCAATAAATTACACACTGGTTAGTTATCATACACATGGTAAACAAGATCTCAAACCACAAGTTTCTGGTCTTTTTAATGATACTGTCTGTATGAAGGTGTGTCATGACTATAGCCATAGAACAGTCTAGATTACCCAGTAACACTTGCTGTATTTGCCTGGTGATAGGAATGAAAATTATAAATAAGACATGGGTTCATCCTCAGCGATGTAGAGAACACGTGCAGTAAAACAAACAGAAGGACCGACTGCATGCAGTTGAGCAAACTGATAAGGAAAAGACAGTTGAAATATCCAACAATGACACTGAGAGCAAAATTAAACCTTAGATGAGTCACACTGTATACGAGAGGTGAGGGCCTTTCTCTTTTCTTTGCATATGGGTCATTGCATTGTAATGGGTGAAGCGCTGTTTGTAGTCGTCGTTCCACAGGAGGCTCGCAGGATTGGCACATATTCACATTTCTGAATGTCTGGTCTGACAAGGCCCCAAGCATGTCGTATATGCTGAAATCCCACATCAAGGATGCTAAAGCAGCAGACAAGGCGGAGGGGAGCTGCTACATGCCACATGTGATGTCACAGGACTCCCACAATACAAACCTGGCCACAGTCTAAAATGGATAAATGTGGCACCATGTTGCACTTCTCTGTTTTATGGAAGAACTCAGAAAAATAATCCACTGAGGATACTATCAAATATTCCATGGCACAGCTCACATCCTTGTGATTCAATATTCTATCACAAAGGGTCACGGAGGACTTCTGCCTCAGAGAGGATTTTGGCTGAGCTGGGTGTTTTCCAAGGGCCAGGGCTAATAGGTCCCTTCAGGGTTTGTAGGGCTCCTGGAATACTGTTTATAGAGGCCACAATGTTGTCCTTTAAGCTGTCTTCTTTGGAATTAGAAAATGTGTCTCTTCTTCCTTTTACATCTCTCGGTGACTTCACCGAATCTTTCCTACTCCGTATATCTTTAAAAGACAGCAGTGATTCTCTTTTGCCAATAGTCTCTTTACTCGTAGTCCTGTTTTCTGTAAGTTTGCCCTTGGCATCAACATCTCTGTGCCCTGAGTCTTTACCTGTACCATTCTCGCTCTCTCTTAGTGTATTAGGGAATGTCCTGTGGTGTTGAGATTCCCCCACTGACCTTCTTTTAAAACTTTCTTTCTCATGGAGAGACCTGGTCCTTTCTCTTCTCCCTTCCATCTCCCATCCTTGAGGGTATTTTCCAATCTCAAAATTCCCCCCTTTGCCATTTTTCTTTTCATGACCTAAGCTTTCTGTACTGGATGAATCCTTTAATCTCTGCTGAAGGCCTTGTTGATTCTCTGGACGTTGCAGGGCTGATATCCTTTGCTGTCCAACGTGAGCTGACTTCCCAGGACTTGCAGATTGCGTTTTTGTCTGTGTGATAGGCACCCTTTTTCTGTTCGGTGTTGCTTCCTGTGCCTGACTCTCAGTCTTTTTGGGACTGTGTAGTTGTTCTTTGGCTTTAGGAAAAGGTTCCCCTGTTTTCTTTGGGCTGCTTAGCTCTCTGGAGTCGTTCATGGGCCTGGTCCTCTTGTAGAACTTCACATGCTCGTTGGAGGTGGGAAGGAGTCCTTCTGCCTCCGTGTCTGCCCACTCAGCACTTTCCTCCACTGAGCTTAAAGCCCCCCTGCTGCGGGGTTTGCGGCCTTGTGGAGAAAGTGTGCTCCAGCTGCGAGAATGCTTGAGTTTGCTGGAGAAAGGGGGGGAAACAAAGGTGGAAGCCCCGGTGGGATATGGGGAGGAAAGGGGTGATGTGTGAGAGAAAACTTCTCCAAAATAGCTTGTGGGTGAAATGACTTTTTGATCACGTCGACCTGCAAAGGCAGCACAAATTTTACATGAGGAGACCGTATGTATGCAAGGATAATAAATATGGCACACAAAATACTGTAATTCAGAATAACAGGGAAAGCAAATTAGATGATATTATAGAGCTAAAGGTGGGAAAGCATGCGGAAAAAAATTTACCAAGGTAAAAGAGAAGAGCCCAGCAAAAGCAGTGAAGGTGTTAGTGTTGGTGCTCAGTGTAATAGCACACAGTAGAGGAAGCTGTATTACCTGCATCAGGGGAAAGAGAAGAAAAGCCAAAGGAAGCAGACAGAGTTAATGAATAAATAAAAAAAAAAAACACAGCAAAGAAAGCACATTGAAATCAACGAGGGCTTAACTACAAAACAGGCTCCATCAACTGACAAATGGATGCAGTAATTATCATTAGGTGGATTTATTGTTTATGCATGTATTTAACTACTGGCGGAGTTCCTTGTAAACTGGGAAACAGCAGCTAAACTCTTTAGGAAATAAAGCAATTTAGTTTCTATCTAAAATTTCATGTAAATATTAAAAAAAATTAAAGGGACTGGCTGACTTTGGCATAGCAGTTTAATAACACAGCTCTAAATATCAAGCTACAGCCAGCAGACGGAAAGTTCAGATAAGCATTAAGATTGGAATGATGGGGAAACAGCTGCCCTTGCTCTGTAGAAGAAAAGGTCAAAATAACACCCACACCCTTACACATACACATACACCCACACACACACCCACACACACACACACACACACACACACACACACACACACACACACACCCACACACACACCCACACACACACACACACACACACCCACACACACACACACACACACACAGGCAGGGAAGACTTGTCTGTTCCTGCTGCAGCCTGTGTCACACCATCTGTGAGAGTCTTTGGTTTCCGGTTTGCA
>VVHJ01004842.1:34425-48097 GCA_015107715.1 Tylochromis polylepis | reverse complement strand
GTATTGCACACACACACACACACACACACACACACACACACACACACACACACACACACACACACACACACACACACACACACACACACACACACACACAGAGTTTTGTAATACCCTGGAGGTACCTGCTATTATTGGAGATGACAAAATAACTCAGGATAAAGCGTGTAAACATGTCAGTTTGATAGGCTCTAATCAGATAGAGTGAACAAGCCTGTTTGTGCAGCAGGCCAGGATTTGGATTCAAAGACAAAAAATTTCCAAGGAAACCTCAACACAACCCTTTGACTTTTACAGTGTGGGAGAAGTGTCTTTGTCAGGCAGAAATTATAGCAACACAGTGATGAGAAAATAACCACTGTATGATCCCTTTGTATCAGAAAGTCATTCTTTCCACAAAGGACCTTGGACCAACTCTCACACTGACTCCCTCACTAGAAGAAAAAGAGCTATTGTTTCTCATCAGAATATGTTCTCAGATGACCATTTCAATGATCTTTCTGCAGATATGAAATCAGCTTTTTCACTGTTTCAAAGGTACATGTGTGCATTGCTTTCACGGAGAAGCAGAGATCACTGAATGAGTAAAGAAGCTCGTTTTAAATAATGAAAATGCAGTAGTTGCTACACAGTGCTGAGAACTCTTTTTCATCTTGAGATAGACAAAGTCGTGCCCACAGATCACAGTCTGGCAGGCCTAGGATTGATTTCCACTAGGGAACTTCGCCCCATTCTCATCCTGTAATAATAATGTGATAATATCATCCCCATGGGAAAATTCTAATTTTGCTGAACCTCCACCATACAAAGAGAAAATACAGGGTCAATTGCTATGTGACCTTCCTGTTAACAGCCACAAACTTAAAAAATGGATGCTTGCTGAGATGGATGGGTAGATTGGTGGAGACATACACAGTACACAAATGATGATGAACATGAATGAAAAACATTGCAATTTAAAGAACTAAACAAAAATCGAGAATGAAAACCCAAGGAGCATCTTGCAAATCGCTTTATCGCTTCCCTGTTTGCTGTGTGGAATTACATTTCACAATAAAAGCAACAAAATGCTGCACAGATCACAGCAGAAAACATCACATACCCTACAACACTGCAAGTGGCACTTGTTGAAACACAATTCATTTGTTTAATCTCAGTCAACGCGAGGCGACGCAAATTATATTTTGATTTACGACTCTCCTTCATAAACTAAATGTGCAACACCACATTTCTGCAAAGGAATGCTTTCTGTAATAGCATGTCATGCTGCATATAGCAATGGTGAGAATAATAAAATGAGCTCCAAAACAATACACTGATTGCACTGCATCTTGTTTTACGATTTTTTTTTTCCCATTAGTTTTTGTTTGTAATTTCTTGTCAGCTGTGTGATAGTGATATCTACTTCTCAGCAGTGTCCACATAAATGTTGCAATAAAAGGAGCACTCACATGGATTCTTCCGTCTTGCTGGGCAGCCCCATCTTCTGCAAGTCTCAAGATGTACAAGCCCATGTTATACTCTGTGCCCCCTCGCAGGCTAAAACCAAAGCCCCTGGGCCCTCTCTCTAACTCCACTGTCAGACAGCCCTACAGCATGAAGACAACACTCATTTTTAGACATATACAAGTGTACTGACATACAATCATATGCATCTTTTGCTGTGAAATCAGTGACGCCTCATTAGAGTCAGAGAATCCTCTATACTGTATATATCAGAGATGTTATAGTTTATTCTTTGACCATAATGACTTGAACATTACATAAAAGAATCAGTATTAACTGCATGAACTTTGTAAACCTGTGCAAAATAAACAAAAATATTTATTTTCAAATATACATAAACACAGTTTTTTTTTATATCCCTGCTCTGACTTGAGCACTTAAACTCTTCTGATAGTTTCTAAGACAATAAAGGAAGAAAAAAGAGGATGGCTCTTACCTGGTTGGGCCCTGTCACACACAGCGTCCCAGTCTCACCAAGTGGAAGAGTTTTGTGGTCAGACCAGTTGACTCCTTCCTTTCTCTCCTCCATGTCCAGGTTATAACTAAAACAAACAGCATATGCACTTAATTCCTTCAGTGATACTTGTAAACAGAAGGCCGCAGGCCAATAAATGAAAAAGCTTTTATGAGAAACAAAGTGAAATTTAATGCTGGATGTTATTTAGGAAAGAGCTGCACTTACTCGCACGACACCTCTTATTATCTTACACACTTTTATGTTTATTACACCGGTGCCTTTATAGTTTCTCTGGCTTTTTGCTCTGAGGGTATCCCAACCTCATCGCCACATACACTATTTATTTCACGCTCAGTTGTTATTGTGGTGAGACTTTTGTTGGAGGTTCATGAGAATTTGTTAAGGTTTGTAGTAATTAAAAAAATAACATCACCATAACCATAATTTAATTTATTTTCAATTTAAGAGGTTCTTGCTGCCTTCTCTCTGGCTACACTTTCTCAGCATTACATAATACAACTTTCTTATACTTTTGACTGTTTAACATAACTTAAAAAAAAATCAAACACTTGCAAGAAAACTTACTAACACTAAACATGCATGAAGAATTATGCAGTTTCTCAGCTTTTTTTGTAGGATTAAATCCTTACCGCTCATCCTGTAGTGCTGATCTTTGCCCCATGGCTCTGTGCTGAAGAGCTGGACTCTGTTTTGCTGAACTCGCTCCTGATGGAGGGCCCTTGTACTCTAAAATACATTTTAACAAGATATTAGAATCAGTAAATTATAATATTAATACTGAAAACTCCTATTGGTAAAAAAGCACACATATAGAATCCTTCTAACATGTTTCATGCTCATTTTAAGCTAAAGGTTCTAGCATTTAGTTCCCTTTAACAACCCTAAATGAAGCCTTACTGTCAGGCTTAAAATATCCTAGTAAAGGGATTATCAGGTATTTTGCTTTATTTTTATTCATACAATCATTTCAGTGAAGAAGGGGTCTAATTTTTCAATTTCTAACTATCTCAGTTTGAAGCAGAATTTTTAATATGGATAATAAAATATTTATATCTTATGGAGGCTCAATTTAATTGATTACCTGGCTGCAAAGCTAATGTCCCAATAAAAGCCCACTTTGAACTGAACAGACCCACTAACTACTATAATAAATGCACCATCCTCAGAAATATTCACCATCCTCGGGAACCACAGTGAGGGTGACGACATTGCCGGCTTCCTTGATAAGCTGGACGATGTCATTGTGAGAGAGCTCGATGATGGAGCGTCCATTGACTGCTGAGATACGATCCCCGACGTGCAGCAGGCCACAGCGGTCAGTGGGACTGCCCTCAATGATACGGCCAATTTTGTGTGGGATAACTGAAATGGCAGTAATAAAGACAAATGAGACCCGGTCAGAGTGACCATTAGGAAACTGCCTTTTACTGTCTTTTTACTGTCTGTTTACTATCTTTTATAAACACAATGCCAGTAAGAATGACTTAGTTTTGCCAGGGTCTGATTCAATCTACAAAAAAGTCTTTCAATTTTCTGAAAATGTCCACATTTTTCTTTTAACAACTCTTGAAGCCAGAAGCCAGCCATTTTCTGGATATATTTGTAATAAAAAAAAAATAAAAAAATTACAGACCCATCATTTTTCTATATGCTATATAACCAACAACCAAGTGTATTTAGAGGCGGTTGAATGGGCTAGTTAAATGTACATGCTTCAAGTTCTTCAGCCTAAGTAGAGCATATCCAGAAATATGCTATAATTATACCATGTTTGATTTTAATTGAATTACGAGAACTGAGCTGATTGAAAAAAAGGAACTCACCTCCATGTGGAGGTTTGCTCTTGGACGTGAGGATCACAAAGCCAAAGCCTTCAGTTTCCTTGCGGTGGAGTGTGATGTCAAAAGACTCGTGGTCCAGTGCACTCGGCATCGGTAGGCGAGGTAGTTTGGGAGAACCATTCACCAGCACTGGAGCCATTTCCTGAGCTTCTTCATCTGTCGCATCTGATATGAAAGGATACAGATGCTAATGCATTTCTGTCTTGAACAATTCTTTTTAAATTTGAGTGTTGAGGTGTGTAGCCTTGAGGGATTTGAGACGATTTGAACAGTCTTTGGTAAAATTAAAAAGGTGCTCTATATGGTTAGAAAAAAAAAAGTCTACAAAACATGGATGATGATTGTGCTGGACAGTGTCTCTCTTGGTAGAGCGGTAAAAGGATAAATGTTTTGTGTAAGATCTCTAACCTAACTAATCCCAAATATCCAAAATTTTACTTGGAATAAAATAAAAATGCATGGCAAGTGCCATGACACATTCTATGTTTCCTAGTGCTCTTTTCTTTGACCTGCTACACCTCATGCAACTCAGTTTAAATGCCTGCATTTATTATTAACATGTTGTTATTGTTTATTTTTGATGACTTGCTGGTTCAGTAGTCTTAGTCTGGAGTGGCTGTAGCTCAGAAGTAGAGCTTGTCATCTACTAATCTGAAGGTTGGTGGTTTGATTCCTGGCTGCTCCTAGTCTCCATGGCTTGGGTAAGATATTAATAATAAACCAATTTTGAAATGTGTCCCTCATCTTTTATGGTGACAGTGGTACATTTGGACCCAGTATTAGGTTTGTACACTGTACCGTATGTGTGTATGAGTTGGACTACTACCTATAAAGCAAATTGCCCCTTGGGCACATTAAAGTTTTACTCTAATCCACTTCTTTCTGATAAATGACAAAATTTAGTACAATAAAGTTCCTGAATGTACTTTTAATTACAAAAAGTTGACAAACATGCCAGGTTTTGCTTGGCTTGTTACTCACCTCTGTAGACAACCTTCCTACGAACAGTCAGCATAACTTGACCATTACGGGCCGCGTTGGTCATCAGATCCAAAACCTGCTTGTGCGAACGACCCTTGACCATCACGCCATCGATGCCAATAAGTTCGTCTCCTGCTCTGAGACGCCCGTCCTTCTCTGCAGCTCCGTTAGGCACAATGGCACCAATGTACACCTGGGGAAATACATTCTGATATGGGGTTAATAACAGACCCTGACCACTGGGAAAATAGAAATAATATGCATACTCTTTATGGCACAATCTTTTCATAATAACAGTACTATAAATACATAAAATTGTATAATTTTTAACTGAAATTAAAATATACTTTCAAGACACTCATATATACTATAATATATACTATATTATTCTATTGTTAAGTGTCCTTGGGTGTCTTGAAAGATGCTTTTAAATAAAAATTTTTATTGTTGTTGTTATTATTATATACACTTACTGGCTGTTGTGGCCCTTCTCCTCCCAGAACACGGAAGCCAAAACCCGTTTCAATGTCCCGCTTCAGAAAAACATCTATATCTTTGGTGTGAGGCTCTGTGGGCATAATTTTCCAAGTGTTTAAAGCTGGCCAGAATGACAAAAGGTTAAAAAAATTATATGAACAAGTGATGCTGGCCTACACTTACGTCTGCTCTCCAAAAGGGCTTTGGACTTCAAGTACATCTCTGTAGCATCTCGTTTGGGAGAATCGGCAGAGCGCAGGGTGCTTGTGTTGGAATGGTAAGGCAAGGCCTGAGGTGCCGAGTCTGAGACAATGTCCAGAGTTTCTGTACTGGCCGTCATTTCCTGTCTCTGACAGACACATGTTGCTTAATGTTTTCAAAAAATGAAACCATTTATGTAGAATTTGCCTCACTATCAAAAGCTAGTGGCTGAGCACCTAATGGTGATAGATTACAAAAGCAATAAAGGTCACTTTTTATGAAAACATCAAGCACTTTCACTTTCACTTACTTCCTATTGTTTTAAATTCTAAGCAAAGGGATTTGGATACAATACGTTTTAAAAAGTAAAGATTTCCCCAAAGGCCATGACAGGCCTCTTCAGGCAGAAAGGGCAAGTTCCTTATCTAAAACTGTTGCATTAATAATACCACGATATCTACAGAGGCTCATCCATGCTTCATTACCATTGCAGTCCCCTGACAATAGCCCTAAGACTACGAATACAGAAAGGAAGTAATTAAGATCGTTTTTCAGAGCAAACAAAAGAAGGCGCCCAGAAACATAATCAATATTCAAATATACTGCTATCATTTAATTTGATGCAACAGAAGCTGGTTAGACTGAAGGACAAAACGCTTTGAAATCAAATTGAGGGATATATCCCTGTGGGGAAACAATAATGAAGAAATAGACAAAGATAAGATTTTACTCACAGGCTTCAGACTCTTCACAGGCGATGTCTGACCTATGGAGAGACACAGACACACCACAGGAGCATATTAGGAAATGAAAACAAGATTTGGAACAAGAGTCCCTGAACCACTGTCCAGCAGATGGCAGTGACTCTCTGACAGAGAGAGTGAGCACAAAAATAAACCAGTGCGGCTCTAAACTCGAGAGGTGTGCTCACTAAAGAATCATCTATTAGGGAATATACATTCATGTGCGTTTAAAGATACATAAGAAATATCAAGATAGTACACGTGCTGAAGAGGTGACAAATCAACTGTAAGAGAGTGGGTGAGGATATTAGAGATTCATGCATATAATTCACTGACTGAAGATTCCCTTCCTGCTCTCTGTTCACTGTACAGCACACCCACATGTTCCATCTTAGCCCCCCCTCATCTCAACGCTCTGCTTTAAGTGAATTAACAAACACTGCTCTAGAGCCTGGAGTCCTGTGGAGCTGGGCTAACACGGCTGATGAGGGCTTAATGGAGCCTGATGTAAAAGGGGAGACACAGCGGTGTTTTTCCGCTTCATTGCAAAATTCCCAATCCAACATCAGACTCATCAAAGGCATGAAATAAGACAAACCATACATACACGTGACACACACCTTCCCACACAACTCTTTTTCTTCTATCCTTTCTCTAAGCACTGATGCCCACCAATCACACACACATGAGCACGGGGATCCTCTTCCAAGCCACAGGCAATTGTCTAATGAGGGTCAAAACTTGCATTAGCGCTTTAACTGGACAGGCTGGATGAAGCTGAGCCCAGTTCTGCTTTAACTGAGGGGTCATGCAGTGCGTCAGTGGAGCAGGAAGTGGTGATGGCGGCAAAACAGTGGGCGTACGTAGCGTGGGTGTTCTGGGATATGAGGCAGAGGCTTGAGGTGTGGCTATGGGGAGGAAGCCCCTGGGGACGTTCCCTCTATAGCCATTTAGCTATGGATCCCTAAGAGGCATGCAGAGATCTCCTTTGCTCTGCTGATGATCAAAGCCAATCCAGGATTCATCGACTAGCACAGTAAATCCCCGGGGTGGCAGGAGATGGATTTAGGAGACATTTGTAGGGTGTCTACTCTCTACTCTCTTTGCTACTTAGAATAAAGCACATCCCCACACTTATGTAATTCCTGCTCACTGACTTGTAACAGAAAGCATTACACCTCAATGGGAGTTGTCATAAAAAGATGCAAATTAAATGGAAGAAAGAGAAGGAATGCTCAAGAAATGTTAAACATGTAGAGTCTGCATGCCAGAAAATCCGACTCTGATGGATTGGGTCTGATCATCATTTGCAACAGTTAGAGTACAGTGGCATGGTAAGATCTATTCAGCTAAAAAGGCAGCAATCTCTGCTGTGGTGACCTTACACAGATCGCAGTCAAAGTGGCATCACCCAGACTTCTACAGAACAACAGTGTGTAGTCAGTCAGTGCCCCCCAACCAGCCACAACACCACCTCACCTCCTGTCAGTATCAACACGCTGACCTCACCTCCCGTGGGCACTGTTGGAGTTGCATTGACAGTAATAGCATATTATGTCACACACACAAGGGCATAAAAGACTAAGAATAATGGAGGGATACACTGAGGAGGAAAAACAAAGATTGCTGGATGAGAGAGAACAGACAATATGGATCTATTGCTAGTGAGCCACATAAATCTATAGATACACACAAAAAAGTTAGACAGGCAGATAGAAAGACAGGGATAAGGGTGAATCAGACAGACAAGTACAAACGTGTTGTTATTTCAGTCTCTCACCTCCTCGCAACACCAGTACATTGACCTCGCTGCCCACTGGTAAGTCTTTAAGGATGTCCACCACTTGTGCATGGCTAAGCGTCTGCACATTTTGCCTGTTGATCTCTTTAATCACATCTCCTTTCTGCAGGCCACGGCACCACTGGGCATCCAAGATCATCTTCACCTTCTGTCCCAGAGGGCAGTCAGCAATGGCAAAACCAAATCCACCAGGCCCCTTGACCAGTGGCACGCTTACCAGCTCTGGTTGGAGCATCGCTGTGGCCACTTCTCCACCCTGCCTCCCGTTTGGCAAGGCGGCCACAACAGGACGGCCACTGGCATCTGTAGTAACATAGTGGAGCTCCTGTGAGGAGCCATGGAGGACATCACCTTTGACAAGCAGTGGCTGTCCATTGATAAGGGGCACAGCTGTCACCACCTCTCCACCATGCAGAGCCTGCTGGGGCTGGGTGGCCGGCGGCGGAGGAGGAGGGGGAAGAGGATCGTCACTCTCTAGATCAACGTCAGGAGGAAGCGGGTATCCACGGCAAAGAACCATGTCCACATACTGGTTAATGGGAATGGACTGAAACATCTGCACTACCTCTGGATGGGTCTTCCCCAGCACACATACTCCATTAATCTCAACAATCACATCACCTAAAACAAAGAGAAAGGAAAGAATGTACAAGAAAGAATTAATCCTGTGGTATTTAATCGAGACATCACCTCTCTACATTTCTTGGAGGAGTGCTTTCTCCTTTTGCCAGACAGAGCTTTTCTCTGAAATGTCCTTTTCCCCTTCACTGCTCTCTCATATTTTCATTTTGGCAGCTCCTGGTACCGTTTCAGTTTCCTTTTATCTCATTCATTCCTACTTCATTCTTGTCCCCTCTTTACTCAGTACATTGTTGAACAGACCTGAGCAGTATTCAACAACAGGAGCTGAGACGGGTGTAGATTTCTGTCACATCATACCACTGTAACCATCACACACAGACTCATGGCTGTTGGTTTATGTAGACAGCCCAAAGGCAAGATCAGAAACCGAACAATAAAGCTTTTAGATGGTTTCACGCCCACCATAATCAGCCTGCTATAAAACAATGCCCCTGATAATGCTAAAGTTGTTATTGCTTTACTTACTCTAACTCATGGGGCAGTGTTAGGTGAAGACCGCAGATGTAAAATTGATACCTCAAGGTGCATCATAGTAACACAGCAGGTACACGTTAGCTACAAAAGAATTTTCAGCAATTCTGCAGACATTAGCAGTTTCGAACACATGGATCTTCCTTCCAGCTACATGGGATTTTAATGTTTATTTGAATAAGTGTATCAGCTCTTACTGGCCATTTTCTGTAGTAAATTGTGAGCACATTTTCAAAGGTTTTGCTCACCAGATGCCATCTTTTTGTCTTGGGCAGCAGGTCCATCGCTGAGCACATTTTTCACCTGCAGAAACTCATCTGTGCGGTCACCTCCTATGATGGTAAATCCAAATCCTTGGGAGCTCTTCCTCAGTGCTGTGTGGTAAATCTCCCCTTTCAGCTGGCTGGGGTCTGCTGTGAAGCCAGATACACCACCTTTACCTGTGCAGAGCATGTACATGTAAGCATGTGTGAGAATGAATATTAATAAAATTATGAGTGAATAGCAAGTTGTATCAAACACAAGTGAAATAATGAAACAATACACAACATCAAATGCAGCAACAATGATTAATAAATTCACAGCCTTCTTGAAAGATAGCAAAATCCATCCGTGTCCACGCTGAACCTCAATTATACACATTATGTGCTCAGGATCAACATAGTAATTAGTCATTTCTAATTAACAGGCATAATCTGCAAGCCTTAACTAGATAAACCTTTCACAGAGACCTTTTTACACCTCCTTGCCTACCTGCACAGTCAGACAGATAAAATGAGTTAAAATTACAGCTATAGAAGCTAATACACTCATTTACCTTCATTTGAAAACTATAGAGCTGAACATTGATATAGTACCTCTGACAGTATCCAATTTACCACAGTGTCCTCTGTTATCCCTTCCCTACTGCAATCAGTGACTCAGAAAAAAAAGGTTTATCACTGTAGACTTTTTATAAGTCTAGAGTGAAAAAGGAACAACTTAAGGTCAGTGGTAACATCAATATGGACGAGCAGCTTGGCTGTGGCATACGCAATACAATAGATGACCGACTGTCAGGGTCACATTGCATTTAACTGGGCAGCTTCTCTATCTGGCATTACTGTGGTATCAGCACTTTAGATCATGCACACACCATTTTTCGCTTGCTGCCTGATGGTTTCTGGCCTGGACTGCATTATAGCTTTGACTCAAAAACAGTAAAAGGGAAACCAGCTGGTGACAAATGGGGCACATTCCTGTGATTCTGCTATATACTGAGTGTGATGGTGCTGTCATTATCTGGGATCTTTATATTTAAAGATAAATGAACTGTGGCAAAATAACCATCCCCAAGAGACACATATGCAGTAAGCTAAATGGAAATTACGACTTTTGTATGAGTCTAAAACTCTCAGTGATAGATATCTTATTATGATAACTTCTACCAAAAAGACAATGGCAACAACAACAGGAAATGTATGAAGCAAATGCTGCCTCAAACATTATTACACTGACACCATGTTTGTTAAAGATGTGGTTGTTGGAGTACCATTTCATTAAGAATTTGTAAATGTATTCAGCAACAAGTAAAGGATTTGGTGTTATTCTGATTTTTCCTATCGTCAACAAATCTAACAAATAGATCAAAACCTACAGTTTGTTGGTGGCACTAAATCTCAAAGCCTAATCACACTTGCTCAGGATGTACATTTTGTAAACTGTTCAAGATTATATAGTTTCCTTTATTAAAAGCTGAAAAAGCTGCAGTTTGACAAGTTAACAAATACATTATTTGTATAGTGTTACATGATTGTTTTAAAATAATGTGCTACCATTCGAAACTAAAAAACATTGCAAAGCTCTTTGACTCAAATATTATGAATTAAACTAAAAAAATACACAATTTAAATTCGCCACTATTATATGTCCTATGGGATATGAATTGGATTTTAGCGAGCTGCGTACATGTGAATACTTCACCTGAAATTAACTGATGTGCATATGTATGGTTAAAGCTGTACACTGTATTCTTCACTTGCTTCTCTTGATACCTTTATGCAGCTTCTATACACATGAACAGTCACATCTGATAGCTATGTACTCATTCCTATATCCAGTTTTAAAAAATTGCAAGAACTTTGTAAATTGGCTGAAAAGTAACAGATGCACTTTTCCCACTCATTTCCTTCAGTTTTATAAAGGCTAACTTTCAGGGGTGTGTGTGAGGAATACAAATGAAGGCGCTTTCATACTTTGAAACAGTTCAGGAGCCATAAACATTCACTGCAGACATGAACGGCTGTGAGTGAGTGTAACTTATCACAGTCAGTGCGGACTCCAGATGTCCACACTGTTGCATGGATCAAGCAAAGCCCATTTGCATAATCACATTCAAATTGCTTGATAAACTCAACATGGGATGTTTTTCTGCCCCCTCCCAGTGAGTGCTGATATACCCATTTGCCTGCACATTTGTGTGTGAAGAAATAGAGGTAAAGGAAGGTGAAAGAGAGAGTAACCAAGGGAGGAAGTGAGTTTGATGTGTACAAGCCTGTACTCGTGTGGGAGAGTCCAAGGGAGGTCTCTGTGCCAATGTTTGTGGGCAGACTTTAAACACCAGAGGCAGACAAAACCATCATTTCCACTGCATCAAATGGCCATGGTTTTTGAGTTCTTATGTGTGACTCAGTCTCACTGTATATCTCTAGTGACATTATTCAGCATAGTTGAGGAAACAGCTTCTTTACTACATCTGCGAAGCAACAGTAGGGCAACAGCAATGGCTGTTTGCAAGAGTGCACTGTGAATGCCCTACATTACAAGCCATGAGTAGCCTTTATAAAGGAATGAGCCTATAAAGCCAGCAATTGACTATCAGGGAAATGACCAAATTACTAGTTTAATAAAAGAATATAGATAATGGATCAGAACAAAGCAGACATGAACACATATAGCCACGCGTGTTTTTAGTGGTTAGCTGCAGTAACACATGATGTAAGAAAGAATTAAACACTGCATCTCAACAGTTCAACATACAAATAATCTAACTGCTTAAACTAGGAATGCAAAGAAAAGTGATCCACTGTGAAAACATCACATTACCTACATTAATAATATTATTATGTGATACAAGTATCTGTAATTTTACATTTACATAAGCAAACAAGAGAGCATCTCAATTGAGGCATATTTTGAAAGAAGACGTGTTATGGAGGCAAACTAACTGAAATCTCAAAACTGACCATTTCGTAAAAAACACATTTTTGCCTGTGGTGTTATTTCAAAACATACTGGTTCATTTGTTTATAAACTATTAATATGCATTATTTCTGTATTCACAGAATTAATTTCCATCACATAAAACTCCCTGGGAATCTAAGTTCTTGGAAAACACAGCGTCTGGATTGTAGCCTGAGGTGTAACCGACAACTGATGATGCTTAGGTTTCATCATAGCGACTGTCTGACAGCTCACTAAGTTGTGTAATCAGTAATCAGGAGCTGGATGTCGGATTCCTCGGTCCCTACACACCTGAGCAGAGAGATGTCTGATTATACTTGGCCTCTCTGACGTGCTGTTACACCAGCTGTTGCCACATGCACCGTTAAAAGCCGGCCTCCTCCCCTACACTCCCTCTGTCACTCCCTGAATCTCTGCCAGCGCTATGCGCTTGTCTATTTCCACTACTGCAGTACTGTAATCTATTATACATATATTGCAAAGAAAACATACTTAATTCATGATGTTTATTGCAGTAGAAAAATGGCTTGTCAACTTAAAGAACAGACCATAACTGGAGAGCTGACAAAAAAGTCTGTTACATGAGGAAACTGAAAGCAAGGGCTCATCCTTTTTTTTGTTTGACACATTCAGCTGACCTTGCATAAAATGATGACGTTCTACTGCTTTCTATTCCCACAAAGCACGTTTATCAAAGCGCACTGACAGAGGTAAAAAGGTCAGGCCTCTACACAGAGGATAAGCCAAAGTAATTAAATTACAATTATATTTTAGCTAATTAGCTGATGCCCGTGTCCAAAATGATTTACAGTGAGTGCAGAAATAGAATAAGCTACAATACAGACAAAATTACTTCTGGTACTCTTGAATAATCTTGCAGCATCATGAAATAATAGTCGTACATGGTTAAATAACCAGGAAAGAATATGTGATACAGAAGCAACAGAGAGTCTGTCATTTTAGATGATTTCAGTGTAACTGGAATTTCTTGATTTTAACAAGGTGCAATGACAGTACAAATCAGAAAGCTCTCTGACATAATTACAGGTATACCTGTAACTACATGTAGTATACACCTAAATGTGCTGCCAAAAATCATGCAAGAGGTTGACCTATCCCATGATGTTTATAAAGCTCCTGTGTGTTACATTAGCAATCCCACATCTGCAGATTTTCATGTGTGCAAAACTTGATCCTTTGTGCGCTTTATCACAGGCTTCTGCCGTTATGACACAGTGAAAAAATTTTTATAAACCAAGTGGAAGTTAAAGAGGGGGGGGGGGGGTTTTTTTTGTTTTGTTTTTTTAAA
>VVHJ01004842.1:21568-34405 GCA_015107715.1 Tylochromis polylepis | reverse complement strand
GGTATGTTCTGTATTGTTACCTTGAGAAGGTGCTGCTGCGGCTTGCTGGATCGCTGCAGTCTCCTGGCTCAGCTTCTTCTTTGCCTCCAGGACGGGGTTCTCAAACTGGGTTTTCTGATTGATGTGGCTATAAGATAAAGAGGTTCAGGTTTGTGAGAACAGACTTGGAATCCAAACACACACACCCATAGACATGCTAATCTCTCACTTATTGAGCTTACTGCATCATTTTTCTGCAGTTAATTATGTATGCACCATCCTTTTAGAGGAAGTATAATTTTCTGATAGAGGGATGCTGTAGTGGTGCCAGTAAACAAATTCACAAGCACAGCACACATACAGTAAATTCTGACTTGCCTCCTCTTTATGTGGGGAAAGTACTATGGCTTTTAGCCATTTAATATTATAGGAAATGAACCCCTGACTGCCAGAAACATCCTGTTCCCCTACAACAAGGTAAACAGCCTGTTGTCCCCCTGGCATACAAACAAGAGCCATTGCTTCATAGTGAGCTCATTTCAAGCTAAACACTAACAGGTACAAGCTCCATCTATATGCCATTGACTCTCCTTGTCCAAAGAGTGCAGGTTTCTCGCTCATGTCACTTCTGCCTAGGAGCGCTTATATGCATTCTGAGCAATAAAACAATGCGAGAATTCCCATTTTCTTTTCAACACAACAGATTTCTACCTCGTCTTCCAACCCCCACTCTGCTCCTTCCATGCAGTCTAGTTCAAAATCTCCCCATTTCTCTCTACTGCTGTTACACTGGCTGTGTTTCACAGATTTCCTGCTGGGGTGTTGATGACAAATACACATTTAGCACACAGACAAATATACAAACAATATGCAATGACAAATACAGACTCTATAAGCACACACAAACACTGACAGAATGCGATGAGAGAAAAATCTGTTTTGTGTTCATATACAGGTCACTGCAATGTTACCCACAGAGTTTCATTTTGCCACCCACCGATAAACAATGTGAAAATCCTGATCAAAATCCTCAAGTGTTCTCCAGGTAAAGGCTTTCTCTCTGTATGTTGCATAATTCAGAATATTCTCACCCAAGATGTGCTACAACCATTTCTTTATTTTTATACAATATTACTTTACACTTTACACCGCTCAAGTACAGCACTGTGTAATATGCACTTGTGCACTGACCCCGCTGGTAAAAAACGCTTGTGTGTTATGCACATCTGAGACGAACAAGTACGACAAAACAAGTGGCACTGGTGGTGATGATGGCAACTGGAGTGATTGGAAATGAGATACATTAATATTACTTACTCAACATAGTATGTCCCATACTGTGGATCGTCAATTTCCTCCCAGCCATAAGGTAACTCTGCAAAAGGAACAGAGTGTGATAATGTGTGGTGGAGATGCAAATTGGGTGCTCACAAGATAACGGACTGATAGAAGGAAACAGGACAAGTATGCACAATATTTCGCGGAGGTCTGGGAATTGTAATCTATCTGACATTATGGAACAGCGGTAGTTACCAGTGTATTCCCCCCCCCGACTGGAATATTTAGCATTGGAAAGTATGTATGAAAATACCGCCATAATAATTTAGAGAAATATTTCTGTGGTTTTCAACAAGCTGGCT
The DNA here is from genome assembly GCA_015107715.1 of Tylochromis polylepis. Lineage (NCBI taxonomy): Eukaryota > Metazoa > Chordata > Actinopteri > Cichliformes > Cichlidae > Tylochromis > Tylochromis polylepis. The sequence continues at coordinate 32,786 of VVHJ01004842.1, read as the reverse complement.
GGAATGGCTGGTGAATGTTATGTCTTGATGAAGATTATCAGGCATAAGAAAAGAAAAGACAGAGGAGCTCTTAATGTAAGAAAGTGCACTGGAGTTGCTTTTCAGAAGAAACACACTCACTAGCTTTCCGTTTGCCTGTAAAAATCCATTAAAAACAAGCTGGAAGGGTCCCACTTTTTCAGCCGAGGCTGCTGTCTGTTTATGCTTGCACTTAAGCCCACATTATATCCTGAGGATAAAAAGGCACGTCTGAAAATCCTCAAAGTAGACTCCCGCTCGAGATTTTTGAAAAATTAGCTTTTAACACTGCGATGCTTAAGGTTACTCTTAGGTGATGTGCCATTTCAAAGAGAAGTCAAACATTCATTTTTTATCCTGGTTGGTTGCTTGATTCATTGTGGGAAAGGGTGAGAAGTGATGGCTCATGTAATGTAGGGCATATACAATGTAAGTATGCCCTTGTGTAAAAGCATGTGCAGTATTTAATGGAATGACTGTACGCTTCAGAAAACCAGCTGAGCAAAGGAGTCTACATACCGCCATCCTCGCACTTCTCAGGGGGCTTTGCCTTCTTTGCCAAGCGGGGGTCCAACCACGTGGTTGTCTTGGTATTGTGACTGTAGAGTGCAAAAATTTTTTAAAAAGCCAGGAAATATCAACAGTAAAGACCTCTGAAAACAAGGGAACCACTGCTGAAGCACAAGCAGCCAACAAAAAAGATGTATCACAGCAGGAAAACGGCAGCCGTATTCTCCCGCGTAACATGCTCTCGTGCACAAGATTAATCAATTCATCAGCAAACATCTGATCCATTGCTTTATATTCAGCTGTCAGACTACAGTGTTTATGGTTAGGTGGCCTTTTCAGAAGGGAGAAAAAAAACCCATGTGATGTGAAACATGACAAACTCATTTATCCTCAAATGTGTTAAACAACTGGAGTGTGTAATCAGCAGGAAAATCACAATGGTCTTCTGATATCTTCAGAGACAAGTAGCTTAGAGCAAAATACGAATAAAACAGACTTATGAACACACACTCTTTCGTTTACTGTACGTAAACCCACACACCTACAGACTCTAAGAGAAGGTCTGTTTCTTGGTTTACCTAAGTTGTCTTTTTAAACATCTGATACATTGTGAGGCCTAGAAATATTGCACGTTTACTATTAAACAAAGGACAGTTACGTACATTTTCTTCCTTTTATTTGTTTTGATGCTGTTGTCAAGGTGTTATACTTTAATTTTCCTGTGATAGGAAATGAGGTGTAGATCTCATCTACACAACTCATCATTAGACACAGAGGATCAAACCTGACATTGCTGTCGAAACCGACGGAAATATTTGTCGCACTTTTTGGACACATACATACCTTTTATATTTATATTTATACCTATATCTCTATATTTATCTATTTATCTTAATATTTATCTATCAATATCTCTGTTTCTACACTCATTTTACATGAGTGCTTGATGTTTGTTATATATTTGCTGCTATGACAACTCAATTTCTCTCTGGGATTAATAAAGTCCTTTTGATTCTCTGATTCTCTGATGTGTCCTTCATTATCAATAAATGAGAAATAAGCAAATATAAGAACGTATGACAATTGATATACAAACAACACTTTCATGTTACCATAACATCTTGCAGCATACCTCTCTGTAGCTGTAAGATGCGATAATTTACATAAGCAACAACACTCAGGTTGTCAGTTGCCCTAGATTTCAACCCTCATCATCCAGTTTACAGACTGCACTACACCAGCTATCAACAGATTAACCTGCAGCATCTTCTTACTGCACGTGTTGTGATTTCTGTTATTCAACAGCACCTCACAAAACAAGCAAAGCAATTTCCTAGAATAACTGATCAGATATTTGCATTTGTTGGCACTGCTTTCTTCTGTGTATTAATTACAACACACATTTGTTGTGCTAATGAGTATTGATGGCAGTAGGCCGGTGTAAGAGGTCCTGACATATTTGAACTTTTCACCAAGGGCAATATTTGTGACTTATTGATGTGATTTTAATAGTTTTGGCCACAGGCAACACACAACAGTTCTTGTGGGCTGAATCAGTTAACTGTTGTTATTTTAATGATAGTTTGTTTTGCAAAAAGCATTAAATAAATACTGTTTGAGAAGTAGGAGGTAGTGTAAAATACAACGACATAGCATATATGGCAACTTGCGGGTTAATGCTTAATAATTAACTAACATCTGAGGATGCACTGCCTGATAATCCAGGACTGAGAGCATGTGTAAATATGTTTTATAAACTCTATAAAATTAACTAAAATAACTAAAATGCAATTTCTACTCAGCCCTGTATCAGACATTATCACTTTGAGCCATGGCTCAAGTCTCACTTACTCTATGAAGTAGACCATGCCGGTCTCAGTATAAGCCATCTCCCAGTTGAAAGGCAGGGGCTCCAAGCTGTCGTCACGAGGAAGAGAGCTCCATGTGCGGAAGTCCATGGTGCTGCTGGACTGAGTGTAGCTGGGCACTGTTTTCCTCCAGTCTGCCCCCTCTTTGTGCTCTGGAGAGCGTTAGAGGATGGATATATTAAAAGGGGAATAAGACAGAGAAAGCAAGGCAGAGAGAGTAGAAGGTTCGCCTCCAAGAACACCTATGTCCTTCTGTGTTCCTGCTTGCTGCAGGGAATTGGCGGTCCCATGTCATTCACAGGATTTGCATGTCTTCGCCAAAGGGCAGTTTTAGATTTGCCTGAGCAAACGGTGCTAAAGTGTGTGCCTATGTATGTGTATATTTCCTGTGGGTTGCAATGATAGAGGAACGGATTCACATCTAAAGGGCCAGTTGAACCCTGAGGCTTTTTCTCTTTGATAATGCTTTATAGCTGCATATAAAATATATTCTATTGCATTTGTAGACACGCCCCTTTAATGATAAACTGCTTGCCAGTGAACATGAAACATACTACAAAGGCTCTGTTAATTCACTTAGCACTCAATGCCTTCCTCAGAAGATGGTTATAAAGCAATGAAACATAAGTGGTTTTCATCCTTTTCTTTTTATGTGGCGCTAACCCTCCTCACAAGAGAGGATAATGCCAAAAGATGTTACGCAAATCACAATAAAAGCATTTCTGGGGGATGCATTTCCTAAAGATCATTCCACCTGAATTTTATTTTGCCTATAAATTGCTGAAAGAAACAACCACAGAGCCCTTCAGCAGCATTAGAATTTTGGTTATTCACACCTTCTAAAACACTTTCCTCTTTTGCCTCTCTGATCAAATACGCACACTTGAGCTTGATTTTTAAAGGAAGACAAAGTGCGGATGGCATGTTTGAAGACGCTTTATGCGCTATGTAGACACTTGGAAAACCAGCCTGAGGGCAGAGCCTGAAGGAGAGCTCATCAGTAAGGTTCGCAGCGGGGTGAGGGCCCACTCGACGATACGAGTCAGATGGGTTATAGAAGGACTGTGGTTGATAAGGACAGCCTAAGCAAAGATGGAGGAAGCTGCAGTGAAGAGTTCAGAGACTTAGAGCTCACATTTTCCATTAACCTCTTTTTTCATTCGACCATAACTCTCTCCATCTATGGCTGGTCTGAGACTTCTTTGCCACAGCTGTGGGCTGTAGCAGAGCAGTCATTTGTGACTGGTTACTTTCCATAAAAAGAACTCCTGAATGTCTGGGCATCGTTTTGTGTTTGATTTCAATATGACAGAACAGTTGTGTAAACAGACTGGATTTCTGTGAATCCCTCGTACAGCTGAGCAAGCAGTGTTTGAGCTGAGACTGTCAAAACAATGTTTCATTGTGTAAAAAATATTTTCAGCTTGGACTGGCCTCAATGTTAACCCTAATTCTCTCCTACTAAAAAACTGGATATGGTACATAGCATGTAACCTATTTCTGCTACAGGTCTGCTCTCCTTGTAAGCATTAAGGACAGATTCACTCCTTAGAGAGCCCAGGAGTTGTTCTGATAGATCACATGCACAGTATCCTACACTCCTAGATCAGAGTCTCTCAAGGTGACCTGGGAGTTTATTCAACGCTAATGGTAACAGTGCTGTCTTATCACATTTTAAATGTTTAAAATAGAGTCCAAGATAACATTATGTCTTTTATTTCTAGAAAGAGATATTACTGTGACCTACAGTCCTTCACATGTCTGCTGGTTCCCTTCAAAACTAGTAACCAAAATCTATCCTCGGGACCCAAGACAGACAGGGCACAGACTAAATTCAATCTAAGTGTCATTAAGTCTAAATATTTGGATTATATTTAACAACGAAGTGAAAACTCTAATACCGGTTGAATGCTCTCTGTCTGGGTCTCTCTTCGTCAAATGCACTTGGATCAGGTCTCATTGTCCTCAGGTCCCTTTCTTAACAGGACTTAACACTAATTCTCGATGCTTTAGGGTTTTCCAGGGTCTTTTAGGGTCAAGTATTACTGAACTGACTAAACATGGAATTGGAAACCGACTGTTGTTAAATGGACTTTGAAAGATCTGAAATAGAAATTTTTTTCCCCTGAGCTTCTCATTAAGAAAAATAATATGCAATACCATTTGACCTAGGAGTACAAAATATTTAAATCTTGACTGACAAATGAGATGCAAAATGACAAAATGAATTATGAAGACGATCGATCTGCACAGGAGAACGTAGTGCAACATTGTTTTCATACACTTTCTTTGAAGCCCAACATTTTGTGCTTTGACAATGACTTACCAGGCAAGCCATTGACCAATGGTGGCCGCTCATCATCATCCTCCTCCTCAGGTACAGCGCTGTCCTTTCTGTCCATCTTACTGACTGAGGTTGTACGTTTCCTGGGGACCTCGCCACCAAAGTCTTCGTCAAACAACACCTGATCCACCAGGTCAGGCTGCACCAGGTTGGGCTCTGCCGGAGGCTTTGGGGTTCCATAGTAGTTACCTTACAGAGCAAAGGAAAATGAAAAAAAAAAAAAAATCATTAAAAATAATGTAACCATAAATATGAAAGCTTGAGTATATTCCAAAAAGACCAAAAGGAAAGAAAACTGTACTTGGGTGTGCCAGAAGACACAGATAGGCCCTCCACTTTGCCACTATCACCACAATTTCTGTGATTTAAATCAAAAATGATTTCTCTAAATGTCACACACCAGCACCCAAGGTCAACCATTTACAAATTTCAGAGGTCTGATTCGTCTGCATATTTTTTCTGTCTCTTAACCCCCTGCTTTGTTTCCCCTTGATAACTGCACCACAGGGCTGTCATCACTCATGTTACATTAAAATCACTTCACTTGGAATTTGCCAGCAACTAATTATACTGATCATTGAATACAGCAATTATCTATCTCTCAGCTTGCTTTTTTTTCCATAATGAAGAAAGACCTTGTGTTACGGATTATAAATATTCAGTGGGATAACAGCGCTCTGTAAAGAGACGCAGGAGAGAGTAAAACTTTGTTAAATTATTTTCTCATTTAGCTCATGGGGTGATCTATCTATGTATGGCTAGTGAGCAGTATGTGGAACTCAATTTAGGCATTGAATAAGTAATTATTCAACCTCCATTAGGATTACAAATAATGTGCATACTAATTTAAATCCCTGCCATTTATTATGATTATTTGTTTGTTACATGCTGCTCTGTCAGATGTGTTTACGGAAAAATTATCAAATTAATTTTTTTGTAATTCATTAGTAAGGGCATATATTTACTTGCTACTTACAATAAGTGATCATCAGATTGAGCCTACTCAGCGAAATCATTGTATATAATTAGATTAAATAAAGAATACAGAGAAATACAGCTGGGAAATGCAGATCTTTGGCAATTTAATTAGCCTCCATAAACTTGATCTTATTTTCATTTGGAGCCAGTTGCTTATGGGACCATTGTATTATGAACCTTTGATGTACTTAAGCGTGAACACGCAGGCATCACAAACAATGTACTGTAAGAGGAGCATTTATCAACTCCAGATCTTTTTATAGCTCGGTACAAAGAGGGAAAGCTGACAGCGTCGTGCATGCCAGAAAGAACAGAGGGCTGTGAGGAAAATATCACAGCCACTCCCGCAGCTTTACAGAGCGATACAGTAACACCACATCAGCCTTCCTCGTAAGTGAGCCCATCTTGAGCCTGGCCTCATCTCCTCGGGCATGCCAGCAACAGCACACAGCAAACTGGGTTAATGCAGCTATGGTCATCTTTCTCAAAGCAGCAGGAAGGCTGAAAAGGAGAAGAAGGCTGGATAAAAGCCTACCCTTCCCCTCCTCACATGTAACTTTACTAAGTGACAGTCATCCGCATTTGTCAAAGATGGCTTCATTAACAGGGGTGGCACAACGATAGCAGGGAAAGATTGGGTCTGCTGGCTAATCCCCGCCTGTCTCCTGCCACACGCTGACATTTATCAGCCAGACGCTACCTCTGTGATTAATTACTTACTAACATGTCTCTTGGCCCCTGATAAATGTGTGGCGTAGATATAGAGGTGTGTGAAAGCAGTGTATCAGCGGAGATTTGTGGCACCATTTGCCATTATAAATGGAGGGAAGCCTTATGAGCTGATAAAAAAGGAAGCTTGTCCGATGTTACTTGTGATCCTTGTGTCACAAGGTTGATGAGCAAAGATGAGTGAACCTACTCCTTCAAAGCGTGTGCAAGCAATTTCATGGTGGTGGATTCAGCTACTGGTAAGGAAAAAAAAAAAAAAAAAAAAAGCTTCCTGTTGTGAAGGGCAATATACGCTCCACAAGGTTATGAGCACTCTTTCATCCTACCAAAAGCATGGACAGACACATACACAGCAACAAATCCATCAGACCAAACCCACGAACATTCAGCTTCAAATCCAATTTAATGTTCGTTTTCACTTCTTGCAAAAAATCTGACTTATTACCACAAAATGGACCCCAAAACAACTGTATAGAAGTGGATAACGAAAGATGAAAGAATTCTGCTGGTAGCAGATTGAAGTTCATCTGCCAAAAAAAAGTCTTGCAAAGAACTATTTAGTTTTTAACTTGCTCCTCTGTTCAGCTCTGAAAGTGTGACCCAACCTGGACCTCAGAGGCACAGAAATTGAGGTGGGATCAAAACCCCAAAAAAGACTAACTGCGAGCGCTTGGCACCGATGGCTTATATGTGTGCTTGCCAGATTACCTGGGACCAAAACCAACATAGATTGTCCAGCTTGTATCCGACCAATTTTAGAGCAGCCTGGATGCGCAGAAACAATCTTATCCTAGAGGGGTATTACAAGTGTGTTGTGTCCTAATTTTTATTCAGTCTTTCTTGAGAGAAGAACAGTCAGCTTCGTGACAAATAAGTTAAGGAGAGGCTGTTTAGGCTAAAAATACACGTACATTGCCTCCCATAAGCCATTTGCTTAGTGGAGGACAAATGTTTTTCTTGAACCATTAAGATAATGGCCATTACATCGGAGAGTTCATTACAATTAACTAAGAATCCCATTAGCCTAGCAACTTGTGCACAGCTCTCTTATTATGCACCGCTATAGACTTAAGGTAATTCATGAGGTCCTCACAGAACCATGGAACCCATGTGGCCTGTGACAGGACACAGGAACTTATTTTCCTCTTTTCACAGAAAAAAATAGGCTGGGCTTCAAGCACAACTAAATGCAGCAAATCACATTCCTTGATCCGATTACTTCCACCTTTGAGTAAACTGTGCTGCTTAGAGATCAACACTCCCTGCCACAGTAGCCCTGCATCGCTTGTGGTGACTGGGTTTAAGCAGATGCGAAGAGGAGGGGGCATCCACTATCAGAGTGTTCAGAGTGTTCCCTCTTAGGAGTAGTATACTGAAACCTTCCAACTTTTGAGAAACTAATCCTCACATCTGCACACAGCCGAGGCTGTCCTGCTTCCTCGACAAAAGGGGGTTTCCATTGGGAGCCAAGGAGCTCAGTATGCCTGTCAACTATATCTCTTTCTCTATTATATTCTCTGCCTCAATTTGCTCCCCATTTCTCCCTTTCTGCAAACAGTCAAACTCTTTATAAAAGGTATAAATCCCACCTGACTTCAGCTCATAGATGAAGGACAGGTTGTGGGCACCTTGGTAGCCCTGAAAACCTGATCTTCAAATTCTTAGATGATCTATTTTGACACAAGGAAGGACAGGATTTGTTCTGTGTTCAAGGATGTGGAATTGTGCGTTAACAATGTATGTGTGTCCATGTGTGTCTAATGCCATTGCTGCAGCTGTGCTATGGGGATGAAACTCTTTAGAAGGAATGACACCTTATCACAGGGCTCACAGACTGCTGCAAGAAGCTGCCTCAGCAGGCCCAGACAGACTACGCACCTCACCATCAATAAATGCTCACATACAAAGTTCTACAATATGGTAAAAAACAGAAAGGCACCTGTGCACATCCAGAGGAAGCTGCTCTGAGCCTTACGGCTCTCTCGCTCTGGATGAGGATTTGACTTTATCTTTTAATTCTACATCTCATAGGAAGCACAACACGCAGCTGAATGGGAATGAGAGCGGTGAAGGGATTGTCCATTTTATGCGACCAGAGGTTGCCCCTCAAACATTTAGAAAAATCCTCTCCCATTTCACAGCAGTCTGGATTTGAAAGCTTAAAGAGAATGGGGAGATTATCATGTTATTGCCATAATCATTGTGATACGTGAGAGAAATCCTCCATTTCAATCCCTTCATGACACGAATACGTTGCGACCGTCTGACTTTACGAGACCTCTGAATGCAGGGCAACTGCTTATGTTTTATTGTTGTGTGAGATGCTAAAAGTCTTAAGTACTTGGCCATTTAGATGTTTACCATGCTGAAATATCCCTTGTTGTGTAAACTCCGTACTGGAAAGAACATGAATGTGCTTGTCTACTTGCAGTAAAATATCATCTGGAGCTGACATGTTTACTTCCTTAAGGTGCTGTCACATGAACATTTGAAAAAAAACCCAAACAGTTCTTTAGCTCTAAAAGTTACTTTATAAGTTTCAAATGTTTGTGACAAGCCGGACCTTACTGGCTGTGTATGTGAGATTAGAGAAAGAGGAAAGGGAGAGGCTGATTTATCCCATGAATGAAACATGAGTTGTAAGTAAAGACACAAGTGGGTCCTCCTTATTTGTGACTGTGAAGTCAGCAGGTGGGTTCAGAATGTTGACTGGTTTACAAAAAGTCACCAACAGGTGCCATAGCTGCTACTTGTTCACACACTGTTGTGTGGATATGCACTGATAAAGTAAGACAGGTACTGGCACAAATTCATAAACACTGAAAGCAAAAAGCATCAGAGATAAAGTATGGACTTGCAGGGCACAGATTAAAGTGCAAACTATGCTCTTGAGCATGCATGCAAGCGTGGCTAATTCAAGTAACTTTCCAGCTCTGGAAATCACCAACTGTCTGATGAGCAGGTGAATGCAGAATTTAGAAGAATAAAAAGTTGTCTAATACAGGAAAAATGCAATAACAGAACTGCTTTTATTCAATTTTGCCATTATGAGGTTGTGCATCTGGACCAGTGACCGCTCGATTTGCCTCCCATATGGCTGATTATGACCTGCTCTGCTTCATACGCATAAACATCTTGTTAGCACAGAAGCTCATCAGTGTAACCAAAGACACAAAGTTTGCAAAACTAAACTGTGGGGGGACCACCACAAAAATGTTCATAACAACGAACTCAATCAGACACGACCCCAGGTGAAGCTGGACATTTTAAAGAAACTAACAAAGGAAAAGTGGATAAAGCTAAAGCTAACCAGAGCTCAGCACCAGCCACAAGCTTTACCACGAGCAGTGAAAAGATCAAAATAATTATGAGGAAAATTATGGAGACAAGTTAAAAAGAGAAAAGGGTGGATGACCTGTTATCTGGCGAAATTATAAATGCTGGAAATTATGTAAATAACTGACATTTGTTTTGTAATAGAAATCTTTTGGACCTGCTTTTGTTTGGTAAGGTAAAATATGTCAGGTGGGCAACTCTTTTTATTTAAATATTTGTATCTCTTTCTAGTAGCAGGGCACTTTACTTTTTAGTTGTTTAAGAGTAAGAAAATCCAGTAACCTCCAGCAGTTTTGGGGGAAACTATAACGTTTAATAATTAATTTTGTAATGAAAATAAATTGAAGACCGGAAGAAAAGAAAATCAGCAATGTGTATTGATGGTTTTTATACAATATTATGTTATTTTGTTAAAATGAAAATATAGGTTTTATTTTACTGACACATTTTATTTGTCTAATCAGAGTAAACTATCCTCCGCTCACTGAAACATACATAAAATAAGCCCTATAATTCACCCTTTAGCTCAAACACTTTGAATGCTTTGGTACAAAAAATAAAAACCCCTTCCTGCCTATCGCAACTGTCACTGACTGCTGGCTATTTCAGGTCCTAAAGTACCTGGAAAATGTAAAGTTCATTTAATCCCTGCTAACAAAAAAACCAAAAAAAAGTTACATCGTTGTTCTTATTTCTACAATATTTCTATTTCTATTTAAATTTAAGGTCTGCAAACTTCATACCTCATTGCCCTTTCTACACACAGAGAGGAGAAGCTGAATAGTGCCGTTTATCTCAAGAGCTGCAAATACTTCTGCTACGCTGACTATCACTTCTAACAAGTCTTTCATCGTGTTTCACTGATCAATACATTTTGTCCCGCTCGTCACATTTCACTAAGGCAGGCTATAAGTCATAATGACTGTGAATAGCAAGCTTACACTCACTCTATTATAAAGAGCTGTCAGTGTGAATCATATACTCCGACTAAATGCACACAGCCAAAGACATGCACACAAAAAGGTTTCTCATATTCTTAATGCCACCGTGATGCCTACCGTCATAGGTTCCACTCTCTAGCAGAAGTCCACTCTCCTCCAGGATCCTGAAGTCTCCAACACTGATGAAGTTGTAGTCCACGCCTGGCACCTCCCCCTCTCGAGGAAGCCGTGTTGTGCCTGAAAAGAAAAACACATAAGCATACAAGTCAACACAAGTGTAGATAAAGCAGTAATGTAGAACATGTTTCAGTTGAGACAGAAACTAAGATTAAGATATTTTCTCGGCTAACAGGTTCTGAACTGAATTGACCAGTCAAAATAAAAACAACTCTCTACTCCCTGCTCTTGATTTGAAAGATACAGAAGATGCTTGTGTGTGTGTGTGTGTGTGTGTGTGTGTGTGTGTGTGTGTGTGTGTGTGTGTGTGTGTGTGT
>VVHJ01004841.1:0-14875 GCA_015107715.1 Tylochromis polylepis | reverse complement strand
TGGGGTTTTGTTTGGGGGGGGGGGGGGGGGGGGGGGGGGGGGTTATGTAAGGGAACGCCATCCCATTCTCAGTCTTACACATGTGAGCCTACACCTGGCTTTGCAGTCCATCTTTTATGTTGTAGGTGTTTACTTCCACTCTGGAGCCTTTTCAAGCTGATACGGGGCCAGAGCCAGGTCCACCCTGGACAGGTCACCAGCACAGAGACGGACAAACATTCACTCACATTCAGACTTACGGCCAATTTAGAATCACCAGTTAACTTAACCCCACTAACTGCATGTCTTTGGACTATGGGAGGAAGCTGGAGAGGACCCACGTATACACAGGGAGAACATATAAATTCCACGCAGAAAGGCCCCAACCAGGTGATGGACTCGAAACCCAGAACTTTCCTGCTGTGATGTCAGTAGTGCTAACCACTGTTCCACCTTGATTCATTTTATTTAATTTCCCCATTTTTAAAAAAATTTATTTATTTTTTAAACACTTCTCAGGCAGCGATAGGGGAGTGGAGTTGAACACCACTCCCCTATCGTTGCCTTGTTCAGGCCCACTTTCCAGCCTTTCAACAATTGACCTGGCCACATCATCCATGCCAAGTAATGCACCGTTGATTATTTAGAGGGCTGCACATAAATATGATGGTTTGGGCTCGCCAAATACCTACATGGTGCTGTCCACACACAGTACCGTGAATCTTGATGAAGTCATAATGCTTGTTGACTGTACACATGGGGCAGTGAGTGAGGGCAGACAGAAATCTGCAGTGTTTGATGCAAAGCATTTTCTTTTCATTTGGATGCATTGACTGTACTCGGATGTACTGGAAACCCAAACATCTCCCATTACACTGTATTTATTCATGGACCGCTGACACCTTTGCTAAATTTTAGGGACATTCCTTGTAATTGATTAACTAGTCGGTTAAACGGGCAGATAAAATGGACTAGTTGACTATTCTACATGTAGTGATGTAAATTTTGTCAGCTGGTGGGTGTCCATGAAAACACCAGTGTGCCTTTTTGTGAAACCACAGGCATGTCCACAGGAATTTACTTTACACATGCATCCCAGGGGGCAGAGTTCAGAGATGAATACTTGCTGTTGGCTTGCCAGGTGTCTGTAAAAGACTAGAATCAAAGTATTAGGCAGCCATGCGGACACAAACCCTCACGGTCTGTTATGAAATTTACATCACAAGACGTGGAAATTATAACCAAGGCTTGTGGCTTGCCTTCATCATGGTCAAACGCAGCTTGTGTTTGTGTCTGTGCACGCCTGAAGGTTGCTGAGAATAGAATCTTTTGTCCTAGGAAGCATGTATGGTAGGCATGCTGGTGGTTTTAAACAAGATTTCTACAACTTCAGTTCCAAAAACGTTGGGACCCTGTGGAGAATGTCAAGAAAAATAGTGCAATGATTTGACGATCTCAAATTCAAATTTTATTCACAATAGAATGTAGAAAGCATGTGAAATATCTAAACTGAGACAGTTTGCTTCATGGGGAAAAAAAAAATGCTCATTTTGAATTTGATGGCAGCAGCACGTCTCAAAAAGATGGGTCGGGGCAACAAGAAGCCGGAAAAGTATGCGCTACTCAAAAGAAACAACTGGAGGATTGTTTGGCAGCCAATCAGGTTAACTGGTAACTGGTCAGTAACATGATTAGGTTTAAAAAGAGTGTTTTAGAAAGGCAGAAGTTCATGAAAAACCTTCTCCAAACTGTGGAGCAATTTCAGTTTTCCTCAACATAAAAATGTGAAGACTTGAATAAATCATCATCTGTGGTAGATCAGATTCTCTGAACCGTGTGATGATTTTAAGAAATCTTTGTGGGCAGGGATGAGGCTGAGAATTGGATTCCTGTGATTTTTTTTTTCGGTCCTTCGGGCAGCACTGCAGTAAAAATGGGCATGATTGTGTGATGGAAATGGACACTTTCAGAAATCCCCGTCCATGAACACGGCTCACCGTGCCGTCCACACATGTAGGGTAAAGCTCCACCGTGCCAAGAAGAAGCCACACGTGAACAACATCCAGAAACACTGCTGTCTACAGGACGTTGGTCTGTGAAGTACTGAAGTAGTATCATCTGAATCTTTTTACAGTCTAGAGAGCCTTCGTCCTTCGGTCTGTAGCCAACCTGAAATCCTAGTTGTCTTAAACAAATGCTTTATTGCAATAATAAAAAAAAGAACTTGGTCAGCTTGTGAGCTGATTAAAGTTATTATTAAAATCGTGTGGTGACAAATGTAGGCTTCAGATTGCACTATATTAGTGAGATTATGAGCCAGTCCTAGAAATGGTGATTGGTGGGTTTGTCTTACATGGTGTGTCATAATGTATGACACTGCTTCAGGGACACGTCAATAGCAGACTCCTATTTCTGTGAGGAACACGAATATGATCAGAGCTCTCTGCTAGATATCCCATTTTTCAGTTTTATTTAATTTTTAGCGCTTTTTCCATTTCCAACAGAGGTTGGCTGGGCAGGTTATTCAACCTGTGTGTACAAACGATTGTACATTGGACGCCTTGTTAACACACACAAAAAAAAAAAATCCATGTGAAAGCACATTATGATTCGCTCTGTCACATAGTACAGGAGGAGATGGCAAACTTCTAAACGATATTAAAAAGTGCATCTGGGTGGAACTGTGAAATGCAGTAGACCACCAACATCATACACAGAGTTGTTTCCACATTCTTTTCCTGGAAATCGCCAGCTAGCTTCCTGGTGGCATGATGCAGTGTATGAAAGCCAGCAGTTCCTTAAAGAGCAGAAGTAATTTTTTTTTTTTTTTTGTCTCTCAGTCAAAACCCCCGAAATATTATCACCATAATCTCCTGATATGACAGTCACCAGTCTGTCCCACAGGGAGTGTTTGTTCAATTTTTGGTGTTCTTGGTGATCCAAGCACAACCACTGAATTGTGTGAATTCGTTGATGTTGCGTATGAGCTTTGAACAGATGAGGCCATTACTGTTAACACTTAATCGCTTTAAAATTACTATTATTTTTTTTTAAGTAGCTTTATGAAGAACGTGACCTGAACTGGGATCTGTTACTGTTGTAGTACAGTTGATATTTTCCGGTTGTGGCAAAACTCAGTGAGTTAATTAAAAGCTGTTTGTGCTTCAGTTTTTTTGGGGAACATTTAACCCAATGCTGTTGTAAAAGCAGACCAGTTCCAGTTTTAGTAGACAGGCCATACTGTGAGTTGTCTAACACCTAAACTCGAAACGCGATCTTTTCTCAAATTGATGTCTTCTGTCTTTTACTTTGCAGTCATCACTGTCTTGTTGCCAGTTTACAGTAAACATGGTCTTCTCGAGCAAATGGCTCAAGAAATCCTTTGACTGGCGCATGGCGGAGAAAGTAATGGTGGTGGAAGTGAGAAATGCCAACAAGTGAAATGATGTGCTGTTTGTGTCGGTGCAGCGCCCATGGAGAACGGTGATGCAGAAATGACCACAGAGGAGCCATGGGACCAGAAAGAAGTAGAACCCAGCGAGGAGGAGCCAGGAGGTGGCTTGTGCGTGGACCGGGGGCCAGAGGTGCCAGACGAGACGGCTCCAGAGATGATGGAGGAGGAAGAGGAAGTGCTAGTGCCCAAGGTTCCACCCACACAGCCGGATGCCCCCAAAAAGGAACACATCAACGTGGTGTTCATTGGACATGTAGGTTAGTGGAAAGTCTCGTTTGTTCTTTTAATTGTGTTCGCATTCACAAGAGGAATTTTTCACAGGTATACGCAGCACTGATCAAGTGTGCGAGTGTAACCAGCACGCATAAGAGTGACTGGTGATCATTTGAGATTTTTGTCCGGTCAAAACATTTAGTCTCCTCTTGGATTTCCAAGCCCTGTTGAGGTTATCTTCTGTTCTCCTACACAAGTTTAAAAGGTTTGGTTATTTCTTTATGCAGCTGGTGACAAGTATTAACAAAAGGAGGAAAAATGCTGACACGGGATAAAATGCTTTATTTTGTTTGGGACTGTTTGCACCGGTGTATTAGGGCTCGAGCACCTTTTGTACCCGCTCTTTTTAAAAAAAAAATAACAACCAGAGCGGCTAAACGCACACTTAGTTTTGTAAACACATCAGGTATGGTAACAATGTACGTATTTTATTGTTTTTTTGTACATGGAAGGTGTAGGTTATCTACCTTTTTCCTTTTTTTGATTATTTGGAAGCTTTGATTAATATATGCTGCTTTTCCAGATGCTGGAAAGTCGACCATTGGCGGACAAATCATGTGAGGAGTAGTCTCTTTTTTTTTTTTTCTTCAAGTGAGTAAAGTTGCATCCATCACATCATGCCTTTGACATGTTCTTTTTCCTTTTATTTACAACAGGTATCTGACTGGCATGGTAGACAAGAGGACCTTAGAAAAATACGAAAGAGAAGCCAAGGAAAAGAACCGGGAAACCTGGTGAGTGATGGTCTGCTGTGTCCACATGAACTGGCCTGTTGGTGTTGTTTTGTGTCTAGCACATGTTAGAAACTGATTTGCTGAGAGTGACCACGAACACAGTAGCACTTTGTGTGAGGGTTTGTTTTTTTTTTTAATAACCATCTTCAGGTACCTGTCTTGGGCTTTGGACACCAACCAGGAGGAGAGGGACAAAGGCAAGACGGTCGAGGTTGGCCGAGCATACTTTGAGACAGAGAAGAAGCACTTTACCATCTTAGATGCTCCAGGCCACAAGAGCTTTGTGCCCAATATGATTGGAGGTGCATCACAAGCAGACCTGGCTGTGCTGGTGAGTCCAAATGTAACTTACCCCTGAGAAAAGCTTAAGAAAGTAAAATTGTAATGAATTCACTGAATCATCCTTTTTTTGTAGTTTACCTTTAAAATGAAATGCAGAAGCTTGAGTGTACGTCAGTGCAGGTTAACATTAAACTGGAAGTCAACGCGTAAGTCTGCTACAGAGAGCTGTTGGTTTATACTATGCTTAGTGTGTGTGTGTGTGTGTGTGTGTGCGTGCGTGCGTGCGTGCGTTCAGGAAAGAACAAGGGTTAATAGTATAGCTGAGACTACTAACTGTAAATCAGGACTGCCACTGATTGAGGATTGAACTTTTTGTTTGGCCCATTCTGAGACTGTTTTTCACTCGTGCGACCATTCTGGGGATCAGCCCGAGTTTCGCCTTAATTGTGTGTCGTGCATCGTGTAGTACACATGGGGTAACGAGAAGCGATTAACACCTCACGACCAGCTCCCGATCAGCAATCGTACGGTCGCAAGAAAATCAAACCTGTTTGAAATCCCGGTCGCCCCTCGTGAGGGTGTCGCACTGTTGAAGCAGTGCCACAAGCCGATTTAACGCAACCTCTCACGCTGCGCATGCGCAAACACAGAAGTTGTAGTTTATGGCCAGTAATCCAATTAAATAAAACACTAATAGGCTACAATTAAATGTTGCCTAATGAAAGTAGAAGCGTCAGATGTCTTCAAAAGTTTACCCATCGTTAGATAAAGCCTACATCAACATGGGTAAGGTACGTGCAGATAAAGTACACGTCGTCGCCTTTTCCTTTCAGACGTTTCTGCACACAGAATGGCACAAATTGCCAAGGCAGCGTTTCTCTTTGGTGAGCATTCTCAGATTACAGTCTCCCCACTTCCGGGTTCTTCTTCTTCTTCTGTTTACGTTGCAGTTATGGAAACAAGAACACGCCGTGTTGTGTGTGTGTGTGGACGCACAGTGTGAGCAGTCAGGTCGCATCAGAGCGTCGTGTGTTGTGAGAACATGCATCGTGAGCTACGAACTTCTAACCTCTGAGATTCAGTCGTACAGTTTAAGCCGGAGCTGAATGACGTGACTGAAAAAAATCGCACAGTTATGCCCAGCTTAACGGGAGCATATCACTGTGGCCCATCAGAGATGCACTTCATATCAGAACGAACACCTGAGAAGTTGAGTCAGCAGGCTGCATGGCCACGTGTGTGAGCCTTGCTCGGCTCACTCACACTCAGCTGGTTTAAAGAAAGCCCTGAAGAGCACTGTAGCTCTGTACTGCCCTGAGTATATGAGACGAATCAAAGCATTGGTCTTTTAATGAGAAAAGGTGTGCACGTAATAGTGGCAGTCAAATTATACCACATTATTAGAAATGATACTTGTGACGATATCAAGTAAAAATGCTGAACGTTTTAGAAATGCTGCCGTTTGCAGGCAGCGTATATTAGTAAGTGAAGGGCATTTTCCACCCTACTGTTCCAGTGAGTTATCGCTGATGACACACTACCTTCAGTGTGTGAGTCGACTAAAACACAACATAAGTCAGATGTTAACGCCAAAGTAGTGTAGCCATTGTTTTTCTGAGAATTTTCAGTAGAAGTATAACATGACTGCGTAACACTTCGGTTTAACAATAACTAAAGTTAGTTAACCTTGTAACTCATCAGCAGCTGGAGTATCATCACATAATAAAAGTGAAAACTCTTTTCTGCCTGGGATGTTGTGTCTGAGCTTTCTAACCAGCTGTGCTGTGTTCTCCATCCATCGTGTGCTCTTCCTGTCAGATGGATAGCAGCTAGCAGTGCTTGGTTGAGTTATTTGGTTGCTCCTAGTTGCACATCATCGGCGATTCGGCTCTCTTCCTCGCAATGCCTTCACAGCCTGTTTGTGGGGGGGGGGGTTGCCTCAGGTGGTGGTTCCATCTTTATTCAATATAACCAACCAACCTCTCAAAACGTTGTTTATGGTGTGTCCGTAGTTGTTCATACACAAGTGCTCAAAAGTATTACAGATTGCTAAAACTACACTACTAGGTACTGACCCTCCCTCTTACCACATGACAGCTGCGATAGGCTAAGCTATAATGTCTGTAGAAATTGAATCTTGTTGTTCTTTTTTTTTTCTTTTTTTTGTTTTTAATGTATTGTTTTCACCGTTATCTGTTTAATGACATTACACCAGACAGTAGCACAAAGTGAGTGAGTGTTTTGTCCCCCAGGTGATATCTGCCAGGAAAGGTGAATTTGAAACTGGCTTTGAGAAAGGTGGACAGACACGGGAACATGCCATGTTGGCTAAAACGGCCGGTGTCAAGCACCTGATAGTTCTGGTGAATAAAATGGATGATCCTACAGTCAACTGGAGCCTGGAAAGGTTTGTGCACTAAACAGCAGCTCAAAGTCTGCATGTATACATGTAATCCTAAAGACTGAAGCACATATCTCTCACTGGCTTATAGTGTAATCTGTAATGCTACGGTGTAGATGATTAGTGGATTTACTTTTATTAATAATAATGTAGTAAACATGTAGCAGTGTTTAACACTGTCCTGAAAGGGACTCGAGTCGTCTTATGCAGTGATTACTGGGATCCACATTTCATGTTCTGCTGCTGTTTTCAGTTTTACTTCAGTATGAGTTTGTGAAATAAATACTTGTTTATTTTAGACTGAATCAGAGGTTATTTCCACGCATCCTGTTAACATTTGTCCTCTCTGGTGCTGCACATGCCACATTTTCCTCACATTACAAAGGCCCACTGCTGAAACATGTGGTGGTCCGTTTGTCTCATGCTGCTGCTGCGCTCCTTTGGAGAGGTTTACATCCACCCTGTCTGAACCCCGCAGGTACGAGGAGTGTAAGGAGAAACTGGTGCCATTTTTGAAGAAAGTGGGCTTTAATCCAAAGAAAGATGTCCACTTCATGCCGTGCTCCGGGCTGACAGGAGCCAACCTGAAGGAGCCCACCAACATGTGCTCATGGTATACGTAAGTATCGCTTTTTTCCTCTGCACCTATGGTGACTGAAGGGATAAAAAGGATTCCTCATGTTTGACTTGGTCCCTGTTTGTTTTGGGTTTTTTAAATTTTTTTTTATTGCAGAGGTCTACCTTTTATTCCACACTTGGACAGTTTGCCAAATTTCAACAGATCAAGTGACGGTCCTGTAAGATTGCCTATCGTAGACAAATACAAGGTAAGGGTCTTTCTCATTCGCACATCTAAATGCTGCAAAAAAATGTCAGTAGTTTGTTTCAGTTGGATGACAGTTTAGCACAATAACTACATGATTTGATTCAACCAAGAAAACTGGTTTATTCTAGGAAAGGGTGGTGGTTTAAAATAGAGCTTTTCACAAATGTTAACAAACAAAACCAAAGTTCTGGGAAAGCTTTCTCTCTGTGTTGATGCACACTATATGTTCTACGTGACACAGACTGTGTGTGAGCCCCTGCAGCAGTATGCATGATGTCATGCAGTGTATACAAACCAGAAACCTAAAATTAGAACACTTACTGCTTAGTTGGTTAAAGATTGACTCTGAATCGGAGCACTTCCTCTTAGCTGTTGTTGCTTTGACGGCAGAGTTGAAGCGGTGTGCTTCATCCAAGTCACTGTGCCATCACCCAGCATTGAAACGTCGTCGTTAGCATGAAGTCTGACAGGCTTTTCCACACATGCACGGCAACCCTGAGCTTTCCTAGACATTTGCTGACAGACGCATATTAAAGCACAAATGTCCGATGGAGTCCAAGCTGGGATTAACCTGTTTTGAACCTTCCAGCTTCCAGATTGCACCAATGTGTGGGTATGGCATATAATAGTCTGATGCTTTCACGGCCAGTGAGTGGCCACCTCTCTTCACAGCTAATCCTTCTCATCATTTGTTGCCACATTGAACTTGGACACGATGTGAAGCTCTGCTGCACTGGAAGTGGAAACTTGGTCAGACTGAAAAGGAAATGCATGTTTGATAGATGCAGGCGCAGATTCTCTCTCAGCTGCTCTGTAACACTCTTTGTCTCCATCAGGACATGGGCACTGTGGTTCTGGGCAAACTGGAGTCTGGCTCCATCAGTAAAGCACAGCAGCTGGTCATGATGCCAAACAGGGTAAGAGATCTTCTTCCGTAAGCTGGAGCCAGGCGAGATTAGATTTTAAGAGCAGAAGCACAAATTTCAGAGTCATACTGCTGCTCACTGGCTGGTAGCCTGCAGTTAAAATTATAATTAGAAGCATGTATTCATTTTCATTGTAGCGTGTGTACAGATATAATAGGCTGCATGCAACTAACTGGTATCGAGTTTTCCTTAAAAGCTAACTACTGATATCCCAAGACTGAATGAAGTAGGTCCTGTTTTAGCATTTCTGTTTTCTCTTTATATCTGTCTATACAGCATGTGGTGGAAGTGTTGAGTCTCCTGTCTGATGACGTGGAGACGGACGATGTAGTGCCTGGTGAAAATCTCAAGCTGCGACTGAAAGGCATAGAGGAGGAGGAGATCCTACCAGGCTTCATTCTGTGCAATGCTGAGAACCTGTGTCACTCAGGGCGCACCTTTGACGCGCAGGTTAGTGCACACAGCAACTCTGCTGGCCCAATCAACACAGCGTGTGCAGCAAAACGCTACGTCCAGATGAACAGAATCAGCTCTTTGGGATTTGCTTACCTGGACGACTGAGCGTGCATCGAGACAACACGCACAGCAGTTGTTCATGTGGTCCCGTGGTGATGTCACAAGAAAGTTGTTCATATTAAAAGTGAGAAAATGTTGTATGGGCAGTCTTGTCCTAATCACCGGAACTCTTTTCTCTACAGATTGTCATCATTGAACACAAATCCATCATCTGTCCAGGTTACAATGCAGTCCTTCACATTCACACCTGCATCGAAGAAGTGCAAATTACGGTAAAACTTGATGCCAAATTAATTTTCTCGATGGTCTTGAGCCCCAACTCGTTTCTTTATTTTTAAAATATGGTCTCGATCAGTAGCTCTTCAGGCTTATGGAAAGTCTTTCAAAGTTTTTGGCATTGGCTGCTGCTTCACTCATTTTCAGTGTTAATACTTGACCGTTTTCACAGGGATTTTATTTTTTGCTTAAGTCATTTAACGCTGACCTATGAGTCGTTCAAGCATAAAAATGCTTCTGGCTCAACACGTGAACCAGTGTTGTGCCCTCAACAAGCTGATTCCCAAACAGCTGTTAGCTGAGAACTTGTCGTATGTAAGCAGGGTGTGCAGTGTGTCGTTTAAAAATAACAAATAAATACATTAAAAAAAAATGGAAGAAAATGAAGGACAAAAGACGTGGCAGGCCTAAGAAACTGCCAGTGATGAAGTACTGAACCCAAACTGTTGTCAGTCTGTACAGAAGAGTTCAGGAGAGCGGTACAACAGTGTATGGTTATGGTTTGGGCTGCATTTCAGCCAGTGGTACTGGAGATCTTGTCAAAATTATTGGAATTAAGAAAAAGTACCTTCAGATTCTGGAAGGTGTCAGATTGGCAGCAGCTTCATTTGTTTTTAAGCCAGACAGTGATCCATTGCAGTAAAAGCATAATTGAAGTGGAAAACCATCAGTTATGGATTGCCTTCCCAGAGTCCAGATTTCAACATTATTGAAGCAGTGTGGGATCATCTTGACAGAGAACAGGAAAGAAGGGAAGAAACATCCAAAGAGCTTTAAATGTCCTTCAGGAAGTCTGGAAAACTTCTTGAAGATACTTAAAGAAATGACAAAGCTGCCTCAGAGAGCACGGAAGAATAAAGGTGCTTACGCCAAATATTCACTTTCAAATTCACTGAAACTCTGTACTGTATTTGCATGTATGTTTGCAGGTTTCAATAAATCAACAGTTTCTCATTATCCCAACAAAATATAAATGAGTGGTGGCTCAAGACTTTTGTACCATATATCCTAATCTGTCTACATATTATACATTTGGTTTAAGACTGATAAAAATCCACACATGCTGCCTGGCTGCAGGCCTTAATCTGTCTGGTAGACAAGAAGACAGGAGAGAAGAGCAAGACACGACCACGGTTTGTGAAACAGGACCAGGTGTGCATCGCCCGTCTGCGCACAGCAGGGACCATCTGCCTCGAGACATTTAAAGACTTCCCTCAGATGGGACGGTTTACCTTACGGGATGAAGGTGTGTGTGTGTGTGTGTGTGTGTGTGTGTGTGTGTGTATATCCATCTGATAATGTGAGAAGGTGACGAGAAAATCTCTTTAGTTTGTGGCCAGATCAAAGTCATTTTAATGATTGAACATGCAATAAATGGCCTACAGTTGCAACTGAACAATGTTCCAGTAGATGCAGTTCAGCAGTGTTTTTCAAAAACAGCTTATTAGATTCCAGCTGTGTACATACACGTTGCAATTTGAAAATAGAAAGCATATGTTGTGCTGCTGTTACCTCGCAGCCAGCCTTCATTCAGTGCTCTGACCCAGGTACAACTCAGTGGCATATGTAAACTGTATGATCTCAGTAGAACCATATCACACTTAACAGAACACTGTGTAAATGAAAACATTAGAGAAAGTGATCGCTTCTAGTCTATTTTTAAGTCAGACTTTGAACATAACTGGCTCCCAACCAACTTGTGGGTTCAGTGTAAGTTAACATGGTGGTCTCTGTAGGTTTAAAAAAAAAAAGAAAAAAAAAAGGGCCATGTTTCTTTGACTTTAGTCTCAACTCACTAACCCGCCTTTCTGAGCGGTAGAGTAACACTGCATGATTAAGACAAAGGCGGCATATTTAGGACTTTGAAATTAGGCCTTAAGCCAGCCCTTCAGTTCAACCGCTGTCCTAAGACCTTTTATGACAACCTCATCGCCGGACCGACAGCCTGGAGCCAGACACACTGATTTATCCTCGCTGGATTGGGTACGCTGAGTGGCGCAGTCAGTTAATGTCTACAAGACGTAATCAGTGCTACGTTATGCAACCAAACACTTTACAACATAACAGGTTAATACATGTGCATCACAAACACGAGTTTCTTACCAAAGCATGATTGGGAATCCTGACATTCACTGATGTGTCCACAGGAAAACTAAATTGATGTGTACAACAGAGCATGGAAAATAAGTTTTCAAGGAAGTTTTTGTGGGGGTTTTGTTTTGTTTTGGAGTGGATTACTTCATAGAAGAAGTGAGGGGGAAAAGTGAAGCGCATTCGGGGGGGTGGGGTTCTCTCTCCCCATCCCCTGCGGACATACCAATGGATGTTCCCACTCATGCTTCAGAAAGAAACTGGTGTGTGATGTGCAAGTGACAACCTGCTATGTGGTATGGATAAATCAGTGTCCGACTCCAGGGTGTCGGTCTGGTGATCCACCAGTGCACTTTGACTCAAGCAAGCGTTCCTCCGCTCAGTCTGCATTCATAAAGTGCTCTATTGTAACTGAAACAGCTGGATTGAAGACACCTCAACAGTCGTGTTCCTTTTTGCTGTTCGTATTCCAGTACAGTATGCAGGTATTTAGATGTATAGAGACAGTCAGACCTGCGTGCATGAGGCGACCATACTAGGATTTCTGCTTTCCTTGATGTCACTCAGAGCAGGAATTACTTGCATGTACACGGAGCTCACTTTTTCCAGTCTGAGCATCCAGCACATAATGAAGCAGAGCTCCAATAGCAGAGCCGTGTGGGGATTTGGATTGTTCTCACGCAATATTGAGGAGTGTTTTATTTATTTCCGTGCGTTCCAGGGAAGACCATTGCGATCGGGAAAGTGCTGAAGCTGGTCGCCGAGCGGGACTGAAGATTGACGGCGAGTCTAAGAGTCTGAGTGAGGAGGAG
Source organism: Tylochromis polylepis (assembly GCA_015107715.1). Classification (NCBI taxonomy): domain Eukaryota; kingdom Metazoa; phylum Chordata; class Actinopteri; order Cichliformes; family Cichlidae; genus Tylochromis; species Tylochromis polylepis. The sequence goes on along the minus strand of VVHJ01004841.1, from coordinate 2,305 downwards.
CAGGCGGAGCTTGATCTTAAACCGCCCACACTGTTATCAGTGGTGACAGCACCTCCCTGCACGCCCCCTTTCCGCGTGCTGAAGATCAGCTTCAGAAAAATAAACTCATGTGAAACAGAACCATGTTTTTAAGCAAACGACAAACCAAGATGATGTCCACACGAGTCGGCTTTCTCATATTGAGAGCTCAGCTATGCCATTCTGGGTTAGCCCTGCCTCCACCTCTCCCCACCTCCTTACTCTGGTCTGCTTATCATACATGATTTTTTTTGTTTTTTTTCCCCTTGAACTTTTTCTTGTTTTCATAAATGACAAATGGCAGAATTTATATCTGAAAACGGATGTGGACCAGGATTCTGCTTGGAGTGTAAAAATGATTTTCACAGTAACTTGCAAAGGAAATTGAAAGAACTTAACCAGTTGAAACCAAATGTTGATCTTGGGTGTACATGTTTCCCTCTGCTTTTACCCAGTTTTTGGTTTCTCATGTGGCGTTCTGGCAGTGTGCTTGAGCGTGTTCAAATGTTATTAAAGCAAACAAATATGACAATAAAACCATAAATTGGGGAAAACAAAGATTGTCAGGTGTTCAGTTCGTGCCAGAGTGGATTATCTGTTCAGCATCTTTGCTGTTAGTTGATTGAAAGTGCTTTGAAAGTTGATTTTTAAAGAACACTGCAGCGTGCAACACAAATCACCCCAAGGCCCCGACCAAAATGTAGTCAGTACTTCCAGTATGTACGCAATGTGAACACAAAGCTCTGGGAACAGTCCTATAAAAATCAAAACCCTTTGATTTGAATTTGGCTGACCGGCTCATTCTAAATCGGATGTAATTTAAAAGATTAACAGGTCTCTGCTGTTTTGCCTCATTTGTAATTACATTTAAGTGCGTCATAAATTCTTCTGGCTGAAGTAGGCGGGGTTCAGTTGATCCATTTTGTGTAGAAGAAGAGTGAAATAGTGCATCACACTTTTGTGAGTGTACAGAATTTCTGGGTTAATAGAGAAACTTGCGATGGAATAGAACAGAATAGCCCTTTACTGTCATTGTACACATACAACAAAATTGTCTGTGTTCCACCAGCTGTGCAGGTATAAAAATAAAAAGTAAGATGGCTGGAATAAATAACACAAAGGAGGAAGGCACACAATAGAAGAACAGGCTGCGAAGTGCTTGGAAGTAGTGTGATGGACCTGGTCTGAGTAGAGTCCCAGTGATGAGGGTTGCTCAACTTTTAATTGGAATCCCCGAGTTAATGGTTGTTCATTTGAGATCAGGTTAATTGTTTTGTCAGTCTTTGATCATTCTAAAGTGGTACCCCAACTCATTAAATTTTTATTCACGAGGTTGATTAATCTAGCAACATTAATGCTGGTGCTGCCCTCATGAAGCACTGTGATAATGACAGTGGGTCACAGGAGAAAGACTTTAAAGATTGCAAAATTAAGTTAAAATTTAGATTAAATGCAGCAGTGGTGTTTAAAAATATAGAGAATGAAAAGAGATAAGTGAAGAAGAAATACTCGGTACATCATGGGAAGCCCCCAGCAGCCTTAGCCTATCATAGCAGGGACGGTCACCTGATCCAACCCCAAGCTTTATCCAAAATCAAAGTGTGTCAGGAGAATGCCCCACAACATTACACCACCATTAGCCTGATTGATATAAGGCAGGATGGATCCATCAGACCAGACTACAGTCTTCTTCTATCATCCAGTTTTGGTGAGCCTGTGCGAAGTTGAGCTAATTACAGTTTACTGTAATTAGCTGACAGGAGTGCCACCCAGTGTGGTCTCCTGCTGCTTCAAGGTTTGACGTAGCTGAACCATGTCTAAATGCATTAGATTTCTGCCATGCTATTAGCTAATTACACTGCTAAAAAAAAAATAAAGGGAACACAAAAATAAGACATCCCAGATCTGAATGAATGAAACATTCTTATTAAATACTTTGTTCTTTACATAGTTGAATGTGCTGACAACAAAATCACACAAATTATAAATGGAAATCAAATTTAGCAACCCATAGAGGTCTGGATTTGGAGTCACACTCAAAATGAAAGTGGAAAAACACACTACAGACTGATCCAACTTTGATGTAATGTCCTTAAAAGAAGTCAAAATGAGGCTCAGTAGTGTGTGTGGCCTCCACGTGCCTGTATGACCTCCCTACAACGCCTGGGCATGCTCCTGATGAGGTGGCGGATGGTCTCCTGAGGGATCTCCTCCCAGACCTGGACTAAAGCATCCGCCAACTCCTGGACAGTCTGTGGTGCATGGAGTTGGTGGATGGAGCGAGACA
>VVHJ01004840.1:9347-19859 GCA_015107715.1 Tylochromis polylepis | reverse complement strand
TGACTAAACTAAAAAAAAAAAAAAATGTGAGTGCACCAGACCATGTTAAGAGATCCTCCTATTTGGGTTATTGTACATGCAACGTGGTCAGCAGCACCAAGGCAAGCACTGAATGTGACTGGGGAGAAGCAGCAGGGGGACTAGGAATAGATAATCCATGTGTAAACGCAGGGAACGTCCTGTGAGGTGCTCAACCGACACAGCAGCAGCAGCAGCAGCAGATGGTCGTTGTTTGGAGCTGTGGCGTAACAGGGCTCAGGTGTGTGCCCCAAAGCAGACGCTTAATACCACCTCTGAATACCCATGGAAGAAGAGGCAGTGAGGGTGAAAACTCCAGGAGAGATCTGCCTCTGTCGGAAAGCAGCCAGTGTGTGCGCGTTAAACACTGGCTGCTGTTCCAGGCTTCTTTTGTTTGAAGAGCTTCACACGTAAAATCATCTTTATTTATTTACTTTTGAATGAGTAACATGGTGATCATCTCAGCAGAGTAGTTAATTAGAAGCAGGGAGCCAAATGTTTTACATGTCATGCTGCTGGAATGATTTTATTGATCTGCCCATCTCCTTTGAAAGCCTCTCAAAGCCTCATATCCTCTTGATATAAAGACCAGATTTTAATGTGGCGAAAGTCAAATGAAAGCAAAGAATGTTCCACATATCTGAAGGACATTTTAGAACCGTGAGGTTTAAAAAGCTTCTGGAATAAAATGTGAAGCCTATACTTTGCTTTTGTCATTCACTTTGCCACAATAACTAACAGCCAGCTGCACAAGGTGCTTTCAGACAGCTCAAACTAATCTCTTACTTTGAGTTTTACATTTTCTCTGTTTTCTTCAGCTGCTTTGTCTCTCACGGCCTTTGGCGCTGTTTTGCAGAAACTCGAGGGCTGATGTTTTTTGTCAGCTCCATGTATGAATGTTATGCAATATCTGGAAATACATTCAGGAAAATAATACATTTGTGGGTGGACTGTGAAAAGGTCCAAGCATAGGCGCAGTGTAGAAACAATACATTATATAACATACTCAGCTGTCAAGTGATTGAAAAACCACTCTGTGAATCAATTCATTGTCATTTTTACTGAAGGCAACTTTACACTTGACTTGGAGCATTTGTGCGCGCGTGCACTCAGTGCATACTGTGTGGTACTTGTGGGTGCATGTGTGTATTTAGCAAAGGTGGAAGAGTCACCTGCCCTCAGCTGTCTGCAGCTTCCACACGGAGATTTGATTGTGATGTGCTGCTGCTGGATGAGCAGTTCTTTTGAGCTTCCCCGGGCAGTTTTATGCATGTCTGTGTAAAAGCTGACAATACTACTAAAAGGATGAATCTCAGTGCAGAATGAGAGATTTCTGTTGAAAGACGGTTCCGTAAATGGCTAGGACGCAGAGGAGGATGGTGAAAGGGGCACTATTGTGTTCACTGCTGACTCCAAAATTTTCATTTCATGTACTGTTTCTTGCTGCAGCCCATCAGTTCATGTTCTGTCTGAAACATGCCCAAGGCTCCCTCCCTTTCGGTCAGCCCCTGTCCAAACAGAAAAGCAAGAGGGTTGGACTTCTGTTCTGAAAGCCAGATCTGAGATGGCCACTTTAAGGATGTCTACCCTCAATAACATCACAGAGCACCAAAGAGTAGAAAGAAAAGTACTGTAATGTGCCTGAAACCTCAGCTTTCAGCTCACAGAGATTACTTGCACATATGCTAACCACATTATTTTAAACTTTGCTTTATAGAAAATAAAGAAAAGCGCAAATGCTGCATGCAGTGTAGCTTACATTAAGAAGTGTTTTTCTCCTCTCTCTTTTGTACATATTTCAGTGCATCCTGTTTTTTCTATCCTCATAATTTTCAGTAAGCAACTTATTCCTGAGCAGGGAGGCTGCTGTAATAACTAGTTGAACATTTGGCCATAAACAGTAGTATTGTGTTGGGAAACAATCTGAATGGCATCTCGGTCTAAATCCTGGTCCAAAATCCACTGAGGCTGCAGAGAATTAGCAGATAGAAATTAGCGACACCGTATGGAGGAGGGTTAAACATGAAAATAATGCTATGTCTGTGTTTATAGACAAAGAATTTAACCAAATCACTCAAGATCTACGCGCTCTGTTCGCCTCCACCTCAGGTTGTGTGCTTCGTGTGAGCTTCCGGATCCCAGCATTTTCCCACAGCCTCCTTTCCCCACCTTTTCTTTTTTTTTTTTTAATAGACTCGATTTCTACTTAAACTCAAAATAATCGAGTCCCAGCGAAAAGCCCATCCCTTACATCAGCAGCTGGACTCCCTCCACTCCCCATCCCTACAATCCGAGCCTACTCCCTCCTCACCAGTCTAAGCCAATGAGTTTCGGCGGAGAAAACAAAAATCAAGCAGTGTGTTATGGGAGCGGATTAAACAAGTGTGCTCAAGAAGAGAAACAGCTTCAGGTAGGAAGTGAGTCTTCCGCTTAACCCGACTGTCAGCGCAGTTTATCGGTTTGGGTGAAGTGCCGCTGAGTTTTTGATCAGCTGCAAATAATCTCGGAAGTGAGTCAGATGAGCCAACGGTAAATGAGCTTGTGAAAGTAGACTGTTCGATTTACGCTTTAACTCTTATTTAACTGTTGCTGTTATTTTGCACCCCTGAGCCTTGACCAGTGTTGGGTTTTGAAGCTTACAGATAAGCGATGGAGTTGAAGTAGCCGTTTAGGCGCGTTTAGGCAGGCTTCCGCTCCTGAGCGTACGTGTGGATTTCACCGGTGGATTGCGTAGAAGTTTGATTCATAACACGCGCTTGGTCGTATTTGGGAGTCTTTGATGCTGGCTGTATTTTGAGCTTTCTGGAGTTCAGTTGCAGATTGATGATTTGAGGTAACGTGGTTTCACAGCCGGCAGAGAGAAACGCGTACGGGCGCTGTCCTCGGTGCTGAAAGCCAAGCGCCGAGCGCACTGCACTTCTTCGTTTGAATCATAAAAATGTCAGATTTACAGTGAGTGATGTTAGAGGAAATTACAGCCCCACCTTTAAAGCCCTTAAGGGGTTTAACAGTTGTGCGAAACCGCCGTGCTCAAGGACACTTAAGCAGGGCGGATGCTGCCTACATTAAACACATCAAAGTCCTTTCTTTGACTGCTACCTGCTAAACCTATTGCCTTTTTTGGATGTATGATTCTTTCCATCTACTTTCACTTGTTTGCTTGTTGTTTATTAGGAGGAAATACACTTTAAATCTTTTAAATACGTCAGTTATCTCATTTTCAGTTCTTGAAACAGGATAAAATGGTGAAAATACAGGGAAAGCTTAGATCTATGTTTTGTGGTCTTTACCTTGATACAGGTGGACTCTCTCCCCATTTAAAGATTGTAATAAAGCTCGTTAGAATAAGAGGTGGCACTCAGTTTGACCATCTTAAATGAATCTTTGCAGGAATTTGAACTAGACTCCTAAAGCCACAACCCTGCCACCTTCATGTCCTGTCTGTCGCCGTTATCAAGGTGAGATGATAACCCTCAGGAGGGGGGACAGCTCTGACAGGCAGCGATAACAGCTTGAGTTTGCTTTGGTCCCCTGAGACTCAGCAAGAATCCTTGTTTTTTTTTTTGTGTGTGACAGCTGTACCAAGCCAAAAGGGCCCATCTCCTGCGAGTGTGCCACATCTTTACCGAGATCCCTGAACCTATCACTGGATTTTTCCTTCCCTCAGAGCTACACCACAGCCTCACCTCACACTGCTTCACTGGTTGGCAGATCTCCTTTGCCCTGAGCCAGGATGAATGATGTTCTGGAGGCCACCTCCCCTGCAACCAGCCTCAGCGGTCCAGCTACATGTGTCACCAAAGTCGAGCTGCGCGTGTCTTGCAAAGCTCTGCTGGACCGAGACACTCTGAATAAGTCCGACCCCTGCGTCATACTCATGGTACAGAATGATGGACAGTGGATAGAGGTGAGACCTCATTTTATTCTTCAGTACTGGCACATGTACAGGTGAGCCTCTGGGAGGGAAAAGTGTGACTAACATCTCCTCACTTAGCAGTCCACCTTCATTTATTAATCTCCCTGCCTGAGTCATTACCTGCATTATTTCAAGAATTGAAGCCTTGACTCACACATCGAGAGAGCTGAAATATTCAAATGCAGGCTCTTGAGATGATTTAAATAACATGTTTCTTAATGTTATTAATGTTAATTGCACAGGGAGATACAGAGGAGACTTGCTCTCTTTCCTCCTTGTATCACAAACCTAAGATTAAAGATTGGTGATGTGTGAAATGTTGTAGATTGGGAGTGATATTGCTCTGTCTGTCTCTCTCCATTCGTCACAAAATCTGTGTAGTCATACAAGATCGACCAGGGAGATAAATCTGTTAATGGTTTGGTGAACTTGCAGCTGTTTTATTTTTTTCTTTCTTTTTATTTATTTATATATTTTTTCTTTGCTCTTTTGGAAAAGAGCATGGCTTACACAACAGATGCCTGATTCAGAATTGAAAATGTCAAATGGAGTATACATTTGCAGTCATCACTGTCTGTTTCCACAATTAAAACAACTCGCACACAAATTGTGTTCTCTGCCCTGTAGGATTCACATTATGTGCAGTATAATTCACTTGTCTACATGAATAAACAGTGGACTGGTAATTTGCAGCATGATGAGATGTGTTCCAGCTGAAAATGTTTACTTTCTTGGTTTGGTCCCAAGCTGATCTGAAGTGTAGGCAGTGGCTCTCTCATTTCCCTGTTAATTAAGTCATTTAGTTCATGAGGGAGAGCCAAAAGGCAGGTCTCCGTTAAGTAGAGGATGTGTTAATGTGTGGCAGAGGATATCTAATTATATAGATTTTTTTCCCCTGCAACCCTTCATCTAGCAAAAAGCTCTGTTTTCAGGGAAGTGGGAGATGATTAACCCTGACAGATTCCGGCCACATGGGAGTCGTTTGTTGGAGGTGCACACATTAATGTTTGGGCTATGTGAATGTGGAAACCTCGAGATGCTATTTTTACGCGGGGATGATAAAAACTTGCTTTGAAGTTGTCTTGGATTTAATTTGATGAGAGGTTGTTACATGAGATGACTGACCTGGGTTCAATGTGGCATGAATTTATGAGTGGCTATTTTTAGCTGCACTAACTGAAGCATATGCTTGACCAAAATCAGATAATAGCACCATCAGTACAGATCTATCTATCTATCTATCTATCTACCCGAGTCTTGACAATAATAACAGTATTCAGCAGTTGTCCAATGCTGTCAAATCCCTCAGTTCTGGGTGGCACCATCCCGTCTGCAAATTGTTTACTTACGTCAACAACTGAGTAAGAAGCAGAGCCCACTCATATCGCCACCATATCAAGCTCTTCCTGCCGTCATGCTGCATGGCCCCAGTGGCTTGTTAAACTGCACATATTTCCACGATTACCTTTTTCCCCCACCTGCTCACGGGGCAAATTAGGAGGCAGGTTGAAGATCACATGACATGTGCTGCTTTCGCAGATTTGTCCTCTTCTTATGTAAACTGGACCCTGCATGCTTCTCTGAAAATGAGTTATTCCCAAAACCTGATGGTTAATTTAAGCTGCATGTATTTGTTATGGTAAAGCAGCTTAAATAATTCACTGATTATAGAAATGAATTTCCCATGTCAGAAATCTCTTTATAGTTTCTGGCCCCACACCAAAAGCAAACAGGCGTCACACACAGACTAGCACAAACTACCCTATGTAGCTCTGATTAGCCTTCATCAACAAACAGACTCATCAGACTCATCCCAAATCTGTCCATCCAGATGGCACAAAGAGAGAAAGAATAGGCAAGAAAGGCCAGTAAAGAAGAAATAAGAGTAAACCTGACAAAGGACACCAAGTCTGACCTAGTAATTCTTTTTCCTTTGCATTGCTTGCTTTGAAGCAATAAAGCAACACCTGCTTTTTATTGTTGCTGTTAGACAGACAGCTATTCTGGCTATTAATCTAGAAGTCTGGCATATGTTTAGAAACAAGTACATCCTCTTTTCCCCCCTGAACTCCTAACCTGGAGCTGAATTACAAATATGGAGGAAACTAACATAGAAACTGACAATTGATCAGTTACATTATATTTGTGAAAAAAGTAAGTAAATCCCACGGAAATTGTTGGTGTCATGTGATCTTCTGAATCAGTGTCTACAGATAAAACTGACCCCACCCCCCAAAAATAACACAAAAAGTTTACATGTAGTAGTTATTATATTAATGTAAATGAATAAAACAGAGCTGATTATTCACACTCAAAATGTGAGTATCAGATCGAACTCCAGTGATTAGAGTGTAAACAGGACAGGGTGGAACATGACTTATTTAACCCTTTAAAGCTTAAAACATGAAACAATTGACAGAATTTTCTTGAAAATTGATTTTTTTATTGAAACTTCATGCAATTAAAACAAAAATTAAATATCTATTTGCATATATGAGTTTTAATTTGTATTATATTTGCTACATCCGGCATTGTTAAAAATTTACTGCTTAAAATTAACAATTAAAATAATTTAAAATACAATTAAAATATTGTGGAAACTCATATGTCAAATATGATACACTGGGCGCTAACAGGTTATACCAGTGACTCTGGTATTTACATGCAAATGAAATGTGAAATGTCATCATGCAAAATTCAGCCTAAGAAAAGATCTTAAATTTTATCACAAGATCGACAACACTTGCAAGTGTTTGTTGTCAAAACTTCCTGCATTTACAGTGAGATTTGACCTGCCCAGGAGGCATGGCAGAAAAAAACAAAACAAATAAACATGCAATAAAAACTTTGCTGTCCAAAAAGTACATTAGAGCAAAGCTGCAGTTTGTGAGTGAACAAAAAGGGCAGACACCGGGCTTTGTGAAAGAATATGCTCTAGACAGACATGTTTGGCAAAGACCAAAAACAGCTTTTCAGAAAAAGAACATCATGGCGAAAGTGTTATATCGTGGGGCTGCCCCAGTACCTTAGGGAATGGGCAGCTTACAGTCATTGATTCAAGTATAAATCCTGCATCATACTAAAGTGCTTGAAGATAACATGAGACCAAAAGCTGAAGTTGAACCAGAAGTGGACCTTTCAGCAAGATAATGATCCTAGGCACACTAACAAATCAATAAAAGAATGGCTCAGAAAGAAGGAACAGAGAAAGCTCATGCAAGAAAACATCTTGCAGCTGAAGGAATTTTGCATCGAACTCTGATCTCAGACACCAATCCACAATTGTGCAAAATACCTTAAGGGGTCATTTCTGCCAAAAGGGGCAATTATAGCCTCACTGCCCTACTTTCTTTCTTTCTTTGGCAGAAGAATGGCATGCCTGCTGATGTTGAGGTTGAATAATACCTTTATCTCTAGGCACAATTTAACATTTTATGTGTGTCCAAATATCAAAAAGCCAATAATTTTCATTAGATGCACTTATTTGTTCACATAAAAAAAAGCAACAAAAACCCCCCACAAAACCACCCCAGAAAAACCCCATTGGGACTATCAGGATTCCAGTCCAATTATTCGTGCATGGGTGTTTGGGCCCATGCCTTTCTTTATCATGTAAAGTGGCACCAATAAAGATGCTTCCGAGTAGGTGGGAGGCTTTATTTGGTTTGGGTCTCCTTGGAGGGAGGGCTCAGCTCAAGTTATTCTGAGTCATCCTTATTGTCCTACAATGAAACATTTCTATTCACAAATATGAGTGGGTTTCTTCCAGGTTGGTAACAACTCTGTTCACTGCATGCGAGGATTCACTGAAAAGGATGAGGAGGAAGTTTTATAACTTTCACAATATTATATTCAATATCATCTGTGTCCGTTCAAATGTCTGAGAAATGCTTCTAAGAATGACCCTAAATGCTGATGCATGAGTTTACTTGTGAAAAGCGGGACATGAAGCTTTGCAAGAGAAAGCAAATTCTTTCCCTCAGGGCTGACTGAAGTCTTGAGCAGTATTTTAATGATTTCCCATAATGTTCCCCCTCGAAGAAAGTGTCACGGCTTATGCACACCTTGTCACGATGAAGACAGTCCATCATTCACCATGGCAAACATTATGCTTTAATATAGCATGCAAGAGGAAAGCTTCAGATCCAATTATGTTGATAGCATCGTTAATCTTTGGCACATTATTTATAAAAACCTTAAGTGGCTTCAAAAAGAAGAAAATTACCATTTTAAAAAGTAAAGTATAATTAGATACTGAGATACTTGCTTGATGTTTGTGCTTTTCATTTGTATAAAATTTTGTGCGTGATGCAGGGATCATGCTTCTTATTCCAGTTCAGTCCTTCAGCTTATAGACTCTCCCAAAGCGAGAGATGAGAAATGGGAAATCACTGTCAACCATTTGTAAAGTAATCAAAAGCAAAGTGTGGACCTGCCCCGCTGACAATGAAGAAATGACTTTGGACTGTGTCGCAGATGAATGCTATTGAAGTCGCTACATTTGGATGAGCACTTAAACCTTCCTCAGTCCTTCATTTGCTGCTGATAGATCAATTCCATATTATGCATCTTGGTGGGTCTTTTCCCTTCTGGGTCATTCAGTATTTACACATTTAGCCTTAAGTCCCAAACATTGCTTATATGTGCACATTTGGTTAATTTTGGAAAGTCGTGACATTTTTTTTTTCTGTGTATATTTATTGTTCTTGTTAAATTTACCAGTACTAAAGTGCTGTTGACTTCAAAATCACGCTCAATGATGATTTGTCCTTGTGACAAATTGGGCAGTGTAGAAATGTTCATGGAACTGTGTGAGAGCTAAATTCTACATCATGAACAGATGGGGCCCCAGAGAGATCAGCTTTTCCTTGTCAGGCAGTCAAAGACAAGCATGGATGTTTTCTCTAAGCTGAGATTAAATGTCAGAGCCCTCCAATCATCTCTCATATCATCCTCTTGACAAACATAATAACGTCTGCCCTTCTTTGTAAAGAAGCTGGTTCTGTTTCTTACATGCAATATAAAACGGTATAGGATACAGTATGTCTGGGGGGGGGGGGCCTTCATTTCTTTACAAATACATATAGTCTGTCATGATTAGGAACATTAGATAAACTAGTGTTGAGATTCAAAAGTTCATTCAGTGTGTTCCCTCTCAGCTGGACAGGACAGAAGTGATCAAGAGCAACTTGCACCCAGTCTTTGGCAAGGTTTTCTCACTGGATTACTACTTCGAGGAGGTTCAGAAACTGCGATTTGAGGTTTATGACATCCACGGCACACACAGCATCGGAACCCGTGATGATGACTTTCTGGGAGGGGTGGAGTGCACTCTTGGCCAGGTAAGCAGATGCTGCTGTCTTACTAACCCATTTTTGCCAGTTGTAGCTCCAGATTTGTGGCCTAATAACTGGGATATGTTGGTGTAAAAGCACTACAACATGCCCCCTTTTGTCTTTGCTGGTAAATGATGGTGTATATTTGCTGCACTGCTTGCAGTAAATGATTCATACTTATTAGTGATACCAAAGATTCACATCTCTATATACTGCTGTTTGCCGCTGAGGGCTCAAGGCCAAACATTTTGTTTGTCTTGCTCTTTGCAGATTGTGGCCCAAAAGAAGATGGTGAAACCTCTGTTGCTCAAGTATGGGAAATATGCCGGCAAATCCACCATCACAGTAGGTTTCTGACATCGTGTGTGTAATGTTGCTGCTCTGATGAATGAACTAATTTGAACACATAACACATTAGCACTGTGTTGCTCCTTGGTATCATTGTAGCGGTGTAATTTTATTTTATAAGTCAGACATCTTTTCTATGGTAGTGTCCGTTTTAGTGGCATGGAGAGGCATTCCCATTAAGCGCACAGGGAACCAAGAAAATCCATGAGAAATGATGCATGCATAAGAAATCATGTGTCAAATGTGGAAGAGAATAGCTCTTGGTTCATTATCCACCATCTTATGGTTAACAAGCCAGTGGCGGTAGCACATCAAAACATGACAAGGTAATCACACAACCCTCCACTCAGGTCGGGAAATACAAAAGAGAATCTCATCTTCTCCTTTCTCTAATGAATTCATGGTGGACAAGCTGCTGCAAAGTCTGACAGCATTATTATCACCAGGCTGGACTGTCACATGCAGTACAGATGTTCCCGTGTTTTCGCTGGTCTCCTGCATGTTTTTGGTGTGAGTGAAAGTACAAAGCGTGATTTAAATTCAGCCCCATTTCAACTTCAGCACCTCGGTTCTCTTCACTTATTGAATGCAGGCAAAAAAATATATATATATCATTCAATCTTTTGGCAGATTTAGAATTTATTTAAAGAGCAAATTCATTTTGAAGCTCTCGAGGGGAATGGTGAGAATTCTCACAAAGGAATAATCTGAACATTTCATTTGCGCAGAGAATTCAGTGCACCAGCATAATGCCACACCATTATCCATAATGCTGTAGTGGCACATGCATAATGGCATTAAAAATATGCCTCTGTTGATTTATAATAGTGTAGCTTTTCATTATACTTTACTTGCTACACATTTATAGACCCCCCCCCCCCCTCCAAAAATTAA
>VVHJ01004836.1:3256-15110 GCA_015107715.1 Tylochromis polylepis | reverse complement strand
CCTGGACAGGTCGCCAGTCTGTCGCAGGGCTAACACATAGACAAAGACAACCATTCACTCTCACATTCACACCTATGGGCAATTTAGAGTCTCCAATTAACCTATACCCACTAACTGCATGTCTTTGGATTGTGGGAGGAAGCCGGAGTACCCGGAGTGAACCCACGCAAACACGGGGAGAACATGCAAACTCCACACAGAAAGACCCTGGCCTGATGGTGGAATTGAACTCAGGACCTTCTTGCTGTGAGGCAACCGTGCCACCATGCTGCCCGTAATATCAATTTCAAACACAAAATCCACAAAGATGAAGAACTAAAAATGGAAATACTGCTGAATCACTGACACCTCATATTACATTTACATATGAAAGTCAATTATTACATTACAGTAGATGGTTTCACTTTCTGTTATAACACAGAAATACATACATACATTCATTAGGTACACCTGTTCAACGGCTTCTTAATTCAAATTTCCAATCAGCCAATCACAGAGAAGCAACGGAGTGCACTTAAACACATAGACATGGTAAAGACGACCTGCTTAAGTTCAAATCAAACATCAAGATGGGGCTTAAAGGACTTAAGTGACTTTGAATGGCATGGATGTTGGTGCCAGATGGGCTGCTCTGAGTATTTGAGATACTGCTGATCTACTGGGATTTTTCCCACACAATCGTCTCTAGGGTTTACATAGACTAGTCTGAAAAAGAGAAAATATCCAGCAAGCCACAGTTCTCTAGTCAAAAGTGCTTTGTTGATGCACGAGGTCAGAGGAGAATGGCCAGGCTGCTTTGAGCTTACAGGAGGGCAACAGTAACTCAATTCAGTTCAAGTCAGTTTTCTTTATATAGCACCAAACTGCCCTGACAACAGCAGTTACCTCAAGGTACTTACAATAATACAGAGAAAACTTAAGTAATGAATTGACTTGGCACTTGGCAGCAGTAGGAAGGAAAAAAACTCCCTTTTAACAGGAAGGAACCTCCAGCAAAACCAGGCTCAGGGAGGGGGAGCTGCTGTGTTACTCAAATAACCACTAAAATCAAGATCTGCGGAAGAACATCTCTGAACTGAAAATGTGTCAAAGCTCAAAGCAGATTTGCTTTTCTCAATGACTGAAGCTGGTGTTTGTGTAATCGTGTTGGGGATATTTTGCTGACAGTCTTTGGCCCGTTGGTACCAACTAAGCATTTTTAAATGTCACAGTTTACTTACTACAGACAATATCCATCCCTTTATAATCACAAGGTACCCATCTTCTGATGGCTGTTTTAGGCAGGATAACATACCACGTCACAAAGCTCAAATCATCTCAAACTGGTTTCTTGAACATGACATTGGGTTCTCTGTACACAGATGGCTTCCTCACCAGATGTCAGTCGAATACCTTTCTATCCAAAAACCTTGGAACGGAAGATTCGCATCACATAGTTGCTGCAACAAATCTGCGTGCACACAACTGTGTGATGCGATCATGTCAGTATGAGCCAAAATCTGTTAGGAACGTTTCCAGCACCTTGTTGAATCTGAGCTACAATGAATTAAGGCAGTTTGAATGCAAAAGGGTGGTCCAACCCAGTACTAGCAAGGTGTTCCTAATAAGGTGGCCAGTGATGAGTGTGTGTTTTTTATGCTTGTTGTGCTTACACTTTGAGATCTTGCCAAGAAGTGCCAAGAAGCTTTTACTATATGCATTATTTTATTTTTTGTTCTAGATCAATAGGCCTTGATCGAATGGTGTGATCCTGTTTCAGTCTGTCCTCAGTAATCAGTTTTCCTTCCTTCCTTTTGGCAATTCATGGAAATTTTTACATTTTTACCTTTGTGCTCTACTCAGAGGGCCAAGCTGAATCCCATAAATGTTCTTAAAGAAGAGATTTAAAAAGTGGAAAAGCAAGAGAAAGTAAAAATGTTACTTCACTCCCATTATGTCATATACAAGACTTGATGACACTTGATGCCACTGCCAAATTTCCCTATTAAATTACAGTGTAATCTAGTATATCTTAGAACAGCTATTTATAACTGTAAAATATTAAAGCACAATGCAATATAGAATATAACTTTTAATAAGCATAATATCATGTGGTTGGTTGCCATTATACCATTATGTTAGTGTTCCTGCTATAATCTCCATCTACAGTATACTGTTGGTTGCTGTGTACTCAAAGCCTAAACATAAACAGTCTAATGAGTCTTTCCACTCATCAGCCACACCTCAGGTGACAGCAATATTTTACGCCGAGCTTTACATTTTATTAGCTGTGCTCTAAAAAAAAATGTCGTGTGACTTCTCCATAAGATTATACAGTTGATCCTTTTGACATTTTGTGCTGTTCGGCTGTATTCATAAAGAGCAGCACACTACTGTACATGATTTCAGCTGCAGTTTGGTGCAGTGTATGTAAACTTAGAAATGAAGGAGAGAAAAGTTAAGGTCAGCAAATATGTTTATCGGCTCGAGTGCAAAAACAACTTGGAGGAGAGCATCACTCTTACTCATGCACATATTCACTATGATTGCCGCTTTTCAAAGCACATCAGTCATCCCAACATGTCTCACACGCATGTTTGCTGGCAGATGTACACGTCAGCTGCTCTTTTATAAACATGAAAGCCTTTCTCTTCCCTGTCAGGCTACAGACGTCAACTTACAGGCCTGTCGTTTTCAGTGTCTTTTTCTTTCTTTCTTCTTTTTAATTGTCAAGTTTTATAACACACCAGTAGTTTGTTAAATTTGCTTTATTCACTAATCTAAATAGTGTGTGCCTTTATAGTCTAAATCTACAGAAGATGGCACATGCAATGAGTTTTTCATTAAAAGCCAGCAATATTTTTGCCAACAATAAAACCACTTCAATGTCATTATTATTATTATTATGCATCGCACGTGCATGCAGATTTGTTTCTGCGTGCACGTGTGACAGGATTGCCCCAAGTGTAACAGGATTTCACTGTCTTCCCCGCGTGCTGGGAGGTGACACAGTGTCATTGTTTAGCACAGCTGCATAAACCTCCTCTCAGGGGAGAAGCCCTATTTTCTCTTTGCGCTCCTGTGGGTTGCTTCACTTTGACTCTGCCTGTTGTTGGGAGCAGATTTCTCCCCTCTCTTGTCTCTTGGTGTTACACTCTGATCAAAGCTTGGCAAGAATAGCATTGTCACCCATAGCAAATCTGCTTAGACAAAAGTGCAGCAGAGGAAAAGTTGGGTCAAACTGCAAGGCTCCTTGAGGATTGAGGATTGTCATTATTATATTCAGAGAGATTCTGCATATTGTATTGGGAGTAACTAATTTGTTATTGGTGTTAATGTATGTTATTTATTACACAAGTTGTTGAGCTTTTATTGTCCTTTATTGTGAAAAGTTTCCCACTGCTCCTGATTCTTTTTTTTATTGCACCATATGTTTCTCTTTCCATCCCACAAGTGACAGATATTAGCTTCCAAAAGAAGACTTGGCCCAAACATGTGCATAGAAACGTGCTATGTTTTTACCGTGAATATTGTTGTGGTGATCTTTTATTTGACTTAAGCACAGAATTATGAATGATTTGTTCATCATGCAGACTATAATCTCCATAGACTGTAAATTAAATATGGTATAGCCACCATGATATCATCCACTGGGTTGTGAAGTCACATTTTGGAGCCTCAGCTTTAGCATTAGGGCAGTCACCATTTTGTTTATTGGAGTCAGAAGTCACCAATCTAAAATGAGAATTTTGTCATCAGTATCCATAGACCGTATTTGATGCATCATAACATCACTTGTCCTTAACTAAAAACACAAAAAAACTAATTCAGAACAGCACAGACTTCTTAGACATGCATTAACACACATGCTATATTATCAGATAATAGCATCAAAAATATTTAGAAAAGCAACAAGTGTGCATGGTGGTTAGCGTTGTTGCCTCACAGCTCCTCAGCTTCCTTTCAGTCCAAAGACATGCATGTGTTAGCTGAACCGATGATTCTAGATTGGTCAGTGGTGTTAATGTGAATGTGAATGGTTGTCTCTCTCTTGGGTAGCCCTGTGATAGACTGGCAAGCTCTCCAAAGGCCTTTTGCCTTGTGAAAGTTGGGATAGGCTCCATCTCCCTCCACGACCCTGAATTGGATAAGCAGAAGAGGATGGATGGTTGGTTGGTTGGTAGTGGCTGCGGCTGCTCTGCCTTGGCAGAAGGGAACCACAAAATTACAAAAACTAACTTTTATACAGACTAATAGATCAATAACTCAAAATTTTAGGAGTGCTATCTTTAAGCGGGCTGTAAAATGTATAGACTGTATATTCTGAATTAGAATTTTGGGAAATCATCTGATGAATGCTGATATTGTGAATAAAAATGACCTCACCACCCCACATTACAGTTCTATTGTTAATGGTTGTGTTTGTTTTTGCTGTAACACATACAGCTAATGCTTATCCCACAATATGTTAATACAGCAGTAGCATAAATGCAGTTTTTAAAAAGAAGCTGGACAAGTACAAGTGACGATCTTTCTAAAGAAGAGAGAGTGAACAGCTGACAAGGCTGGTCCAGTATCCTGGAGTAGTACGCATCCCTGCTGTCTCCTCTGACAACAAAAGAAAAACAGATGCAACATCAGAAGTACCCTCACATACCTCTGCCACCAGCAGCTGTGCCCCTGGCTGTATATTTTCCTTCCTCTTTGATATTGATCCTTTGGTCTTTGCCTTGTCTTTTACTGTCCTTTTCTCCCTGCTTCTTGAATCCTGTCTCCATCTCCCTAAGAACATCGTTACTGGCTCTTCAATTGTTTGATGAACCCTGGCATTTGGCATTGCAGCTATATGAAATATTTGATGGAAAATAGCAGGTAATAATTAGTTGCCTGGAGCATTTTAGAAACCAGTGGGCATTTTAATTCATTAAGCTCAAGTGAACAAAAATCAGAGGTGCTATTTATGAAACATGAATCATGCTTCTTGCTAATTTTGACTGGGTTGCTAAGGGTCCTTAAAGACAAACAAAAACAAAAAAAAATCCAGTTCCATCTGATTTGTCACATCATTTGGGGACTTTTAATGTCAGAAAAATGAACAGAAAATGTATTACCTCCTCTCACGCCACGCCACATTCTCATTAACATTTGGTTCCCTGAGCATTTGGCCAGAAATCCTGGTATTAGTCTTGAATAAAAGATGAAGGGAGCCCTGAGACTTTCCCAGCAGCCATTGACAATATTATTTGGAAGCTGGTATTTATCTGCTTAATATTTAATTAGATAGATAAATGGATTCTTTTCAAAAAGTGTTGCACTACCTGCACATCTGCCTTGATGCTGGTAAGAACTAATGATAAAAGGTGCTTGATGTGTGTAATGTAAGTATGTAGCATTTATTGCTTTAAAAATTGTGTTAGTTATAGTATAAATTATGTTTGTAGTCAGACTTATAGTGCCATGCAAAAGTCTTGAGGCCCCCCCCCCCTTATTTTGTTGTTTGCCAGAAAA
Organism: Tylochromis polylepis; assembly: GCA_015107715.1. Classification (NCBI taxonomy): domain Eukaryota; kingdom Metazoa; phylum Chordata; class Actinopteri; order Cichliformes; family Cichlidae; genus Tylochromis; species Tylochromis polylepis. The sequence continues at coordinate 9,623 of VVHJ01004836.1, read as the reverse complement.
ATTAGATTTATTGAAAAGTATATGAGGCAAAAACTGCAAAGTTTGTTTTTTCACTTTCTTTTACTTTCAGCTGCACTAAAAATGCTTTCACAGTATCTACTTAAAAAGCTACAAAAAGCTTGTGCTAGTATTCTTTCTTTTCTATGTTGTGCTATGTCTAATTCCCTTTCATCTCTAAAATGAAGGTAAAGCCACTACAGCCACATGAATGTGTTTTATTTCAGGTTAAATTAACTGCTATTGTCCTTTAAGTCTGTTTAATATTTTATGCCTAGCTTTAGCCCCAGCCATTAGCAGACAACTCCAGCTAACTAAAAGTGATTTGGCAATCATAAACTGGAATCCTTCCTGGAATCCTAGTTTCCAGCTGTATTTTTGTTGAGTGATGTGCTGTTACAGTTGTTACGCCATTAGTTTTACAGTTAAAAGCTCCTGTTGCTGCACCTCCAATTATCATATGTTACATATCTTATAGAGATGCCCAAAGCCTTGTATTGTATTGTGTAAATTTAGTCACGTATTTAAATAATGTACTATAAATAATACTAATAATGTACGTGCTGCAGCTGCCTTTGAAAAGAACACCGTTGCATGCAGAATACATGCATACAGTGAAGACACACTATTTGCTTTGAACTTTGACCTTCTTGTTGTAATGTTTAGCTTCCACTGAGGATTGTGGGTCAGAAAAGCTCAACTCGCCTGTATTCTGTAGCCAGATGCAGTAGGACTTTCTGGTATTCTTGGAATGCATTTTACATACTGGACACTAAATCACATTTTCTGAAATACTAAATGCTATTTTAGTGGGTCTAGAAATGCACCTAGAATCTATTGATTTGCCACATTGATTCAGTTTGTTTTCTGCTGCATCATTGCATGATTTCTTCTGCTGCAATGAAAACACAAAAGAAGACTGCAGTTCTCCAGGATGAAAGTGACAAGTGGCATCATGATCAATGATTGCATCTGTGAAATGACCCATGAGGGGATGTGCTATGAACAGCCAAATGATCTAATTACAAGCTATGGTTCATCACCAGTAATCACAGCATATGGAGAGAATCACTCAGAGGCAGGCTGTCAGATTTTATCCTGCAGAGGGTTGCTTGTACTTGTGGGAGGATGAAAGTTTGCACGGTTGGGAAGTAGATAACAATAACCAAAGGCCAAATGCATGATCCAATATTTTGATAAACATTGTATTGAACAGAGGTTACATCATACAAACATAAGCGACTTTCAAATGATGCACAGAATTCAAAGATGCATCATTTTCAGAGACAAGCAGCTGTAGCAACTGACCTAGCTAAGCAATATGTGAAACCTTGACAAAAAGTTGAATTATACATGAAGCAAGTGATTAGCTACATGTAAGGTGTGCCTCTGAAACATTTCACCCCCTCAGCACTATGCTAAAGATCACTGGTGATGCAAATTCAAATCCAGCCCAGTCTTTTTTATCTTTCTTAAAATAGCAAAGGGCTCAGGGCTCTGATTAAAGAATCTTGGAGCCACCATCAGGTTTCTCAAATCACCAGACCTCGCTGACCTCATTAACTCTGAAGCCCATCAAAACACAAATGAGATTCAGCATTGATTTCAAGACAGCCCATTAAAGTATTGTACTGGTGAGAGGACAAAGATTGTACAGGTGAACAAAGGGAGTCTACACAGTAGTTCCTGTAAAAAAGAAAAAACAACATGACTCTTGTGTACAGATGTACTTTAAATAGCTTTCCCTCAGTTTAACAGCTCTCACAAAACACTCTTTGAAATGTAAGACTAAATCTTTTTATGTATGACCCCTTCTTCTGTCCAAAGGGTTTAGGATAGGATACACTATATGGACAAAAGTACTGGTCAAAAGGAGCCGGTTGGCCATGAAGATTCATACCATGAAGCTCTTGGCCCACAATTTTTTTTTTTTTTTTGTGCTGATCTTAGTGCAAGTGGAGTTTTGGAACTGTACAATTATTGAGTCAACTGAGCATTGGGGACTTTTACACAGTATACGCCTCAGTAACCTTACATGGTCTTCCATTTTGTGGCTGTGTTGCTGTGGTTCCTAAATGTTTACATTTTGCAATAATACCACTTACAGCCGATCATCTGGGATCTGGGAGGGAAGGAAGGGAAGAAATTCCAGAAACAACAAGTCAACATCTGAATTCAGAGATTAAGAAATTTGGTCCAACACTTTTGTCCATGCATTATCGCTAAGATGGTTTTGGCTTTTGACTCAATGTCAGAATCCTCCAGAAAAATATCGAGTATAGACAGTCAATTTAGGCCTTCCCCCTTTTAAGGTGGCTATAGCTCAGGAGATAAAGCAGGTCATCTACTTATTGAAAGGTTGGTGGTTCAATTACTGGCTGCTCCACTTGCCAAAGTATTCTTGGGCAAGATACTGAACCTCAAGTTGCTCTCTGATGTGTTCAGTGGAGTGTGAATGTTAGATAGAAAGCACTTAGGCATTGAAAAAAGTGCTTGTATGAATATGAGTGAATGAGGCAAGCTGCATAAAGCACATCAAGTGCTCCAGTAGAGTAGAAAAGCTCTATATAAGAATGAGTCCATTTGTCATTTACTCATATTAACAAGTGGACAGTATGGTGGGATGGCAGTAGAGTGAAATCCACATCTTTTTGAATGCAGCTGCACATGTGAGCCTGGTCATGTTCTATTTCTAGAAGCACGTTGGTCACAAGGTAAGGCAGACAACTGCTTGGGGCCCAAGACCACTGGGAGGCCCCCAAGGGATGACAAACTTCCAGCAGTGGTAATGTGCAAAGTATCCAATAAGTAGGAGAGACCTGACCTCCCTAAGGGGGCCCTTAGTTTACTTTGACGTTTAATATTCATTAATTGAGCTAACAGAGCAGCCTAGTGTGTTTAGCTCTGCTGGTCATGATGTGACTGAATCTAATGTGGGCATGGCTGGGAGTCTGAGATGGGTAACTGGTTTATTATCATATTTAACAGGCAGAAATAAAATGGAGGGTGGTGGTTACAGTATTAACACTTTATAGCCAGTATACTTAGTCTTGAGCATTGTTGCTGAAATAAACATGGTTTCTTCCGTTTTTCCAGTCTTACCTGTCATTTTGTAGGACTGTTGGTGGTGGTGCTGTCATGTTATTTATAATGAGCGCTAGTTGGAAGGCTCCCCTGTGAATTTTCGCCACTGTCTGTTTCACTACTGTAGCTTAAACTGATGGGAATAATTATGAGGTATACACTAGGGTGAACGATTCTTAGTTGGCCTCATTCAATATGATAATCTCACCTTATATAATGTGAAGTTCATTTAACATACTAGATGTAATCTCATTAAATGTGATTTGAAGTTCACTTAATATGCTACATGTATCCTCTGTGGAAAAACTATTGTAGCTGCCTTTATTGTGTGCCTTAGTGAGTGAACTCTGTTTAACCCTGTGCCTTAAGAATTGCAAGCCTTATTTGTTGGCCCCAGCACAGTAGACAGGCCTCGGAGGAAGGCTGTCATACAGTCAGTGGGCAGAACACACTGGGAAGCATGCTGAACATATTGGGAGTTCCCAACCCTGTTGGGAGGTGTTGTGTAGTTGCCATGCTGAATGCAATGGTAAGGCCGAGTTATGCCTGATTAGTACTCAACTATTGTAAGGGGACCGGTCTGCTTTTTCCATGGTGGTGGAATTTGGGGTCATTTTTGTTTTTTCTAACAATTCATATCATAATAGTCTACAATTTATGTTTGCAGAAGGCCACCCGGATGTATTCTGAATGTCTTGATACAATTTATAACACGTATATTCTCTGTGTGTTATATTTTTAAACAAGACATAAATAACTTAATGTAAATGACTTAAAAGAGTAGTCGCTACCTGTCCCCTCAGTCATGGCCTCTTCGTGCTTATCAGGATCAGCAGCATCAGATGGGTTTATCTGCTGCTCCAATGCTACCACAAAATTCTATTGTAAAGGAGTTATTCAATATCACATAGATCATACTGGAACCTTTAAATTACGTTTATTTTTAAACTTAAAATGATAAGCCATCTGTGATTCACCTTGTACCTATTGGGCTGCACAAAATAAACTAGGCTAATAACCTCAGTTATATGAATTGGTTTTATATCAAACGTTGTACTAGCCTTGTAGCCTAAGCTGGTAACACAAAATTTCGTCCACATTCCCTCTTTCCCAGCTGCAACTGGGATCTGTCTTCTGGTAAACAGGTCAGTTAACATGGCATATTTGACAGCATCTTCCTGCAATGCCCCTCTGTTTCTGAGCTCTTCCTGGCCTCTTTTTGCTCTCCATAATCACAGACTGACTTAATTTTATCGCTTTAGGACAGACGACCAATGGGCCCAACCACCTCAAACATTTGGGACGGGGGGGACTCCCTCAGATGATAGAACTCATCTGATCTACTATGATGCTGTTAGATGAATGGTGATAGTGGAAGAAATAAAGTAACTGTCAGAACTATTTTTTCCGTCCCAAAAGAGAGGTGAACCTGAGCCAACCCATCAGGAATCAGCCCGACTGTCCCAATTAGTCACACTGTCCCTGCATATTGTGACTGATTAGTATTCACATATCATCTATGCTTGTGTAAAATATATTTTTTATAGTTTTTTTTTATTTGTTTGTTTGTTAACTTTGTATCTAACAAAGAATCAGAGTCAGTGGCTCCTGTCTCCCTCTGCCTTTTGCTTGTCCTTTGTCTGTCTCTCACTCACTTTGCTTGCTTAAAGCTTGACGTCCCGGGGTCACTTTGTTGTTGCTTTACTGTTCCTTCTGCTTCTTTTCTTAAGTGACTCTGCTCTTTTAGAAGCTCAATAAACTGCATTGCAACAAACACTGCTTTTCTCCAAAAACCTGGATTTTTGTTTGTGTTTTTCCTTTTAAATAAGGTCAAAAAAAAGCTGAATCCAAAAGTGACCAGACAAAGTTTATCATTTAGGTTGCAGATTTTTGTACCAACAAAATTGTTCATCTTTTTTTTTCTCAGCATTTATTGTATATGAAGAAATCACATCAAGGAGGCACATACTGTTTACAGTGGCTTTACATGAAACTTGCTTATAGTCTCCCGCAGTCATATGCCAGCACACAGAGAGACAGAGAAATTCCTTTACAAATGCAGTGTCATCAGCAGACTTAACTGTAGTTGGTTGAATGGGACCAGGTATGGAACAGGACTACTAAACAAAAAATGGATTGATCACCTGCAGAAACTAATGCAGAATAACTCGCTGTGGGTACAATTAGGCATTGTGCTGAGATGGCGGATATTATTTCAGCAGGTGTTTGTTTGAGCTAACTAATTGCTCATTAACAGTGAATGGACGGTTCAGCAGCTGTTGAAGCTCATACAGTAAAAAGGGCTGTTTGTTCCCCTGGATGACTCTATCTCTCCCCACGGTACATATTACAGTTAAACCATGATGCAGCTGGGAGTGCTGATTTTAACTGATGATGATGTTTTTATACAATCTTACTATACAGTTTGTTAAAGTCTTACAATATTGCCATTCCCCAGATCCTCTGTCCTCCTTCTATACCCTTTATTTTTGTCACGCTCCCTATCCTCCCTCTCATGTCATTAGATTTAATGTTCAAGCTTGTCCTTGCAAAGTCCCAGACAGGGTTTGCTTTTTCTGAGCCCTTCCATATGCATACCACACATTTATCCTTGTCTCTTCTTTTCTTGCATTTACCAGGCATGGCTGACTGAGATCCACGAATACGCCCAACAAGATGTCGTGCTCATGCTGCTTGGAAACAAGGCAAGGCACTGAAATTCCTTCATAGCGGTAACCATTTTTTACACATGCATTGCAATCCCGAACTTTTCTAGACATTACCTGAGTGAGCTGCCAGCTCACATGTGCAAAACCCACCTGACAGGGATATGATAGTGGCACAGATAATTGTCCTTTGGATTCACAGTGAGTGGGCATGTGAAAATACTTTAAGCACATGTGTCACATGTTAGAAAGGACAGCTTTGGGCAATAATCTGACCTGATTTGTGCTTAAAGCACTCGACCTGACACTACAAGACATCACAGAAGTCCCATCATTTTTATGCACTCTCTTACTGTAGCTTACACCCATCACTGTGGCACCTAATGTAAGTTATTCCACTGCCAAAGTTGGCACCTGACAGTAAAGGTGTTGGGTCTTGCCTTTGGTCTTATAGCCTTTAATAGGGCTTGGAAGTGAGGTACAAAATAATGCACACTTGATTTTTGACCTGGATTTTGTCTTTCATGGGATTTGTTAATAATGACAAATGCCAAGATTTTTTTTTTTTAATAAACAAACAAAAAAAGTTTTCTAATGTCACATCTAAGAAAATTAAGAAA
>VVHJ01004835.1:0-10092 GCA_015107715.1 Tylochromis polylepis | reverse complement strand
GCAAGTGAGAGAGAGAGAGAGAGGGGGAACTCATTAGAATTCTCCCAGTCTCAAAGGCCAAGTTAGTGAGGAGAATGGAGCTGCGGCCAAGCAGCCAGTTGCACCCTTTGTCTGCCCGGGAACATGAAAAACATACGCAATCATAAATATCCGTGCATGTATGTGTAAGGGCGTGTTTCAGCTGCTGTGCAACATTTGCCACTTTTTAGCATTACAACTTCCAGCAGTCTGTCATTTGTGCTGACAGTTCACATCTTTACAGACACTCCATTATATTCATACCAGTCCAAAAAACTGTTCACATAATTCCCAAATATGAGTCATCCCATCACTAATTTGGAGGAGACTAAAGATGGAGAATATCTCATTAAAGCCATCTCTTGAAGCTGACATTTTGTGGCATCAAAATGTCTTATTAGAACCATTTTTTAAGAAGAAACAGTTTTGGTCCTTAAGCTTGTTTGGCATTTTAAATCAGCCTAGATCTCAACAGATTAGATTAGATTTGTTATCATTTATACCAAAGCAGAAAGGAGGGGGGGAAATGGAACTTCTTGGTTAAAAATACTGCTTTTAATAACTTCAGAGCTTTTTCACCCTGTGGTGTTAAATACTGTTTTTTTCCCGTCAGATGTCACAGAGATGGGCACGAGGTGTTCACTGGCACTTCTGCGACAATATAACAGTCCTGTTTTAAATAGCAACAAAGCCCACATTTGGAGTTGTGATTGGGTGAAGAAGTCGCAGCTGGAAGCTTTTTGGTTTGTACTTTTTCACTCATTACTTAGTTATGTTAATGCACCAAAGATCAAGCCATTCAGATACATATTGATCTTGCATGTTGAAAGATTATACCCACTGGATTTACATTTGATGCCTTTTTTGATGTACTGACTTGCCATAAACTAAGTGATAAAGCAATACAGAGGTGACACAGTGATACAGAGGTAAAGCAACACGTATCTGTCAGGTTCGTATCTGTGAGATCCATATTTGATGCCTTGAGAATAAGAACAGGAAGTATCTTCAGTCAAATTAGCAACTGTTTATTTTAATATGGCTGATGCTATTTTACAGCAGGTCTTATGAAGGCACAACAATGTGTTAGGCAAAGTTTAATGCCTATTTGGTGTATAGCTTGGTTCAGACAATATGTTGGTGTCCAGCCTCACAGTAAAGTGACAACTTTTTTAACAAATAGTCAAAGCATTATATTTTGAAATTCAAAAATTACATATTACTAATCCCACAGTCATAGTTACTTTACCATTTTGGCTTGTGTGCATTTAGTGGACAGAAAATGTAACAGTTTTGGGAGGCAGGTAGACTCAGTCAAAGGAGATCAAGGTGCTCTAGGTAGTTCCAAAGTGGCATTACTTATAAGAATCACCCATTAATAACCCATATAAGACTAAAACCACTGACAGGTGAGGTGAATGACATTGATTATCTTGCTACAATTTTCTGCTCAACCCTTGCAGTCCTGGTTGACACGTATCCCCACCTGAACAGTAATACATGCCCTTTATGCTCCCCATTATAATGACACCCCCCTATGGCAGTGGTCTCCCCATACAGGACAATACACCTCACCAAATCACAAAAACTGCTCAGAAATGGCTCAAAGGACATGGCAGGTGGTTCATTGTTGATCAGGTACTGGGATCCCCATGTCCCAGTGCCAAACACCACAGGACACCCCCAGTGTCTTGTGTCCACATTTTTGGTGGCACAAAGGAGACCTACATGGTATAAGGTTGTTTCAGTGTTGTTTCTTAAAGGTTTAAATTTGTGTCCTTGTTGCCTAGCTAACAATAGCCATATACAGCCATACATATGAATATAATAGCATTAATGCAGAGCTGTGTCCTGTTGCGGTGGCTACAGTAACTGTTAAATGTTTGGAAATTCCTATAAATATATGACTTTTTGTTAATGCTCAGTCATCTCGTCACTATTTGTAAAGATACTGAATACAAAAGCTTTAGCCTTGGTTAGAGTGGAGACTTTCTGAAGGTGTTTAATGACATGTTTGATGGACACAGTGAATGTAACACATTCCTTTCACTGCTTGGTTAAATATACATGCTGGTATGATTGTGACACACCTCCCTGCCATTCATGCCATCGAGCAGGCGAGCGCTTCCTAACACTTTCCCCCCTATCTCCTCCCTGTGTCACTGATGTCATTTAATTAAACATGACAACTCCATACTGTGGTTTCTCTCTCCAAACACATTTGTTGTTCAAAGTTTCTTCTTCAGCTGCTGTAATGAGGAAGGTTGATTCCACTGAGAGCTATGCTTTTTCTACTCCTGGTAACTCCATCACCGTCTACCGCTGAACTCCAGCACATCAGAGCCACACACAGAGTAAATAATCTTTGAGGTTTTATGTCTTTGGGGGCTTTTGTAAGTTGCTCTGTATATGTAAATGCATGTGTGTGAGCACAAAGGAAAAAAAATGTTCAAGTGTATACTACACATTTTCTGTTTGCGAAATGTGTTTGAAGCAACAATTCAACCTTATCGTTGTTATTAATTAACAAATAAGTTTTAATTGATGGCTAATTTGTAAAATTAGAATGTCAGAAACCAGGGAAAAATATTTGGCACAGTCTCTTAGTCCTTAAGGTGAGATCTCTAGATTTCGGGGGGGGGGGTATGTTTTGTTGTCCCAACCAACACCCTAACCGCAGAAGTTTCTCAGAGTAAAATAAAACAAATAACACATCATAATAAAGAATCTGGTTGACATCATATGGTAGGATTTTGTTTATGGCAACTACCATGAAAAGCAACATGTACTTAATTTAATAAGATGGAACCAGTGAATGTCGTCCTGTTTGCTTGATGAATGACTTCAGTAATTAGCTGATTTTGAGATTCTGTTGATTAAGAATTTATTTATTTTTTGATTGTTTCATCATCAGCTCTTTAAATATTCAGATGAAAGAGTCATTAATTAGTGAAGTAATAATGAAGAAAGCCAGCATTAAAATGGGCTAAATGAGATATCAAAGCTTTTGATTTACTTGTCTGTTTTGTCATATGGTGCAGCAGACACAGCTCTGGAATCAGAAAAACTGATGATGTTTCAAAGTCAAGTTTTTATAGGAGTCTGTGGTGTCTTCTGTGAAACTGAATGAACCCTGTGATTCGGTAGCTTATAGAAACACCTTTGTCAGGAATAACTTGAACAAATAGTTTTCTGTATGACTTTATAAGTCTCTCACATTATTATTTGTTGAGCAATTTTGGCCCACCCTTCTTTACATATTGTGGTTTGGGTGTATTTGTTCATGCACAGCTGACTTGAGGTCTCACAACTGGATTTCAGTCAGGCTGAGGTCTGGACTTTGACTGGACCAGTGCAACACCTTGATTCTTTTCTTCTCCAGCCGTTCTTTTGCGGATTTGCTAATTTGGTATACAAAGGACTTCATGGTCAGTTCAATACTGCAAGGTGCTCAGGTTCCTGGGGCTCTAAAACAAGCCCAAATCATCTCTCCTTCACTACCGTGCTTTATAGTTGGTCTGATGACTTTGTGCTGATATTCTGCATATGGTTTTGCCAAAACGTGATGTTGTAAATTATGTTCATCTGTCCAAAGGAAATTGTTCCACAAATCACCTTGTTTGTTCACTGTGCTGCCATGTTCATTTTACAGAGAAGAGTCTTTCTTATGGCAACTCTTCCAGCACACGCTGTACTTACGTTAATGTTTAATTTTTTGGATGTTTTGATGGATTTTTAATGTTTATTGATGTTATTAGGAGCCTTCTGTTTTCATATATGACTTTTGGTTCTACATTTTTCATAGTCTATTGAGTGTTCAGTTCTAGTCATATGTTAATGCTGTTACTATTTTCCTCTATGCTTCCTTTTGTCCTCCTCTATTTTTTCCTTGAGTTAAGTTTCTGGGTGTGTCTAGTTAGTCATTTCCTCTTTTACTTCATTAGGTTATGTCTCTAGTGTCTTGTGTTTAGTGTTATTTCCCCGTGTCTTATCTAGTTCAGCTGTGTCTACTTTCCCAGGTGTTGCCACTCTTCCCTAATTACCCTTCTGTGTATTTATAGACTTAGCACAAAAAGTAAGGACAGTTGTGTTTGGTTGATAGAAAACTTGCCCAGTCTGGTCTGGGACCAAACTCTATCATCCAACATGATAACACCCACCCCCACAGAATGGGTTTTTTTTCAAAGATTACTTCCAGAATTTGGGAATGATGAAGATGGAATGTCCTGGCTGCAGTCCTGACCTCAACCCCATTGAAAACTTGTGAGATCGGTTTGGGCGTGGTGTTTGTGCCAGAGAGACTAACACAACCACACTGGCTGACTGGCGACAAATGCTGATTGAAGAATGGGATGTCATCCCTGAGGAGTGCATTACCAAGTTGGTGACTAGCGGGAGGAGATGGTGCCAGGCTACTGTGGCTGTGTATGGTTCTTCCAAATGCTACTGAGGCCCCGTTTAGCAATTTATTCATTTAACAATGTTGTTTATTCAGACTTTAATTGTCCAATCCAATAAACAACACCAGACAAGAGTCAATAACAAAACAAACTTTTTGGCATTGGCAGAGAACATCTGGCAAGTTTTTCGTGGCCATAACCCACATACTGAACTCTGCTCCTCAACCTACACAGGGAAATAAAAAGAGTTTCCAAAGGTGCAAGAAGGACTGTCACACCAAAGAAATCATCCATCCAGTACAAATGTCCTTATTTTTTATGCTAAGTTTGGCCAGTGTCCCTTTGTCAGATTGTTGATTTGCCCCAGCCTTGTGTGTACTTGCTTTGGGGCTTTATGCTAGTTTCTGGATTTGACCTCAATATAAATTTAGGTTTTTCTTTTGTGTTTCTGAGTTCTGCAGTCATCCTACTTACTGCTCAACTCAATATCACAGCAAAGCATGTAATAGACACGCCATCCACTGTGTCCTTTTCACGCTTTGCCTCTCCAAAGTGTAGTAAGTTGCATGCGTGTCCATTTCACGTTTTGGAGAGGCAAAGCGTGAAATGGATGCGGTGGACCAGCATTTGTATTAAACATTTTGTCGTGATAGTGGGTTGTCCTGCCCTGATCCTGACAGTCATTAAGTTAGCATGCTAAGTGAGTTATGAGTACTCTGAGTACTGCATGGTCTGACCTTGGGATAAAGTTAGTGGTATGTTCAGTCCTGAGAAGAATGTTAAACTGTGTTAACACATACCTCAATTCACCAGACCTGCAAACTGTGACTTATAGAGATGATCATACTTGCTAATGGTCTCTTAATCAGGTACGTTTGATTAGCAGCACCTGGCTGCTATTTATCCTTTTATTATCTATGGAAGCAGTGAGGGTGCACTTAATTTTTCACAGGAGAATCTTGTGAAAACATTTTTTCACATCAGCATAGATTGAGATAGTACGTGAATCATAAACACAAACACAACCCTCTAACATTCATGTATGAGATATACAGTGTTTGTAATTGATTGATTGAAATTTTTGATAATATCTATCAGATACATTATGTAATGGACATGTATTTCTCCCAAACTGTGTATGATGTTTGGTTTGGTCTTTGATTTGGTAGACCCCATAAGCACACACCCTGTCTATGTAAATGTATTTCCACTCATGGAACAAAACAAAGGAGTTTTGTTACAGCATTTATTACAAACAAGTGAAACATGGAACTGTATCATTTTCTCTTGTAATGAGAACATAATTCAAACTCCCTGATTTTTTTTTAAACTTTCTTTTGGCTGATAGCTCCTTAGAGCAACATTCTTTCTATTCAGCCCCCCACCCCAAATGAAACAAGCACAAATAAACAAGCACTTTTTGTTTGTGTATTTAATAATGCAGGACGCAGGAGGTACATGTCTGTAATCAGTATCCTAGTCATTCAATCGCGGGGATTATTCCTTGCAGAGAGATTACACCAGCAAAGACTCACCGGCTGCCTTGGTAAACTTTCAAAGTGCACCACATCGCAAGCTCCAGCCTCTGAGCTCAAGGAAACTATTTGAAAGGAGGTATCGTTCTCACAAGCGCTGATATTTTTCTTTCATCTTTGTTAAGATTTCTTGTGAATTACTTTTTTGGAGAAACCAGCAGGTTCCTAATACACAATATCTGTCTGATTCGGGTAGTCAGTGGGTGAGCTCCAGTATTACATCCCTGCAAACGTCTCATATTTCACCTACCAAGAATTTTCTACTTTTGAGATTTTTCAAGGTTCAGTGATCGCTACGATATGATGGGAGTGGGAGCAAGACAAGGTGGGGAGAGAGAGAGAAGAGTAGGAATTCAGCCCAGTTCAAGTTTGTGTCAGAGCCAAAGTCAAACAGTTACACTTGGAAACCGTGGTAAGAGGAGACATTGTTTACTCTGCAGCAAAACAAAGCTCAGCAGGTCGTGCCAATAGATGTTGCACAGCTTTGTGGGAGGCTTTTTCCGGAGCAAGGTGTCGTCATCAGTTTGTACATCGCACCCATCCGCGTGAAATATTAATGAAGACGAAATAAAATTTTAACACGCATTCTCTTCATCTTCCTCCCACCTACCTCCGCGTGAGACAATGTGCCAGCAACTCACAATACAGCACAAAGACAGACACAGGCACATACGCAGTCACTGTGACCCACCCATATTCGGCAAGCGCATCATCCTTCCGCATTAAACACGTTGCTAAAGCCATAATCATCACAGAATAGACGCAAAAAGTACTGTCGCGCACTTATAACAAAGCAATCACATGCAGTAGATGACAGAGTTGTTGACAGCAACAGTGGCGATCAGCTGGTGCTCTGTTTTTCAGAGGGTGCGTATTAGAGAGATGCTGTAAGCTCAACGTGTGATGCAAGGTGCTCTCACACACTCGCAGCATGGTTTGATTCTTCCCGTCAAGCAGGGTGACCTGGCATTTCGGTGACTTTTAGAGGTGTTACCATGCTGACATATTGCTCTCTCATTTTCCCAGAGCACCCCCTCCCTTTCCCCACACTCCCCATGTTTCATGCATCTTTTGTTTTCTCTGTTATTTACTTCATTTCAGACTTGAGTTTGGCTTGTGTGTGCTTCACATTTGATTTTGTTTTATTTTTCATAAATAAATCACTCAAGCTTCTTCATATATAACACACTTTGATTCCCTTTAAGTGAATGTAAATGTTTGGTGTTATGTTGTATATACATATCTCATATACATAACATATCACATTTCCTACTTAACAGTGGTTTCTGTGAACATATTTTTCCCCCTATTTTATTACATAGAAGTGTTTCTGAAGAGCCAATGATAAAAAACCGTGAACTTATTCAGCTGTGCCTGGCAATTAGACTAGCAGCCAAAGTATAAGCATCTTTATAGATATATAATACCATAGCATATCATATCATATGCTACTGTGCAAAAGTCTTAAACATTACTTTATATTTTATTTCCAGTGAGTCATATTTTACTGTTCATTTTTAGCATAATAGTTCTGCAGGCTTTCTGACTGCTTTTTCACTCATTTTAGTCCAGAAGACTTTCAGAGAATTTTTTTTCTTTTCTTTTTGTTAAGTCACTTAAAACTGACCTATGAATCATTGAAGCATAAAAAAGCCAGTCGCAAAAAAATATAATTTGTACCCATTTCTTTAGCTGAATTAACAAACAATGAGACATAAAACACAGCTTCACAAACATAAAGTAGTACTTTTTCACCAGCAAAGTGATTCTCTGAAGAGCCCTTAAAACTTATCTCTGCATGGAAGTCATGTCCTTAAGAAATGGGGGGATCCATTAATGCTCTGACACAGAACCTCAGTGGAAGGAAATGGGAAGAAGGTCAGGAGAGAGGTATCCTTCTTACAGTCATCTGTAAAACACGGCGGAGGCTCTGTCATGGCTTGGCACTGCATTTTAGCCAGTGGTGATTTGGATCTTGCAAAGTAAAAGAAAAAATACATTTGGATAAATTAATTTGGAGTCAAAGTAATTTGAAACATTTAAAGCATAGACGGGCAATTAATTTTCCTAAGGGATAACTTGTGAAACTGGGACTGCACCAATAAGCCCAGTTCTGCTCAATATTCATTTTATCTCTTTATAAACTGCTACTGGTAAGAGTAGATGTTCCAATTAGGCAATGGAAATGTGAAATAGGCATAGTAAAAACGTCAGCATTTTATCACTAATTAGTCAAAAAATATTCACATTTCTGCAAAATTTCAGTCTTTTACCTTTATACAGAACACTATTGCTGTTCTGTTTGTAGTTTAATGATTTCATCTACAGTTTTCAAGTCTTTTTTCTTGTTCAGTGAAAGAAATTTTGGGATGAACGAGTGGATTAAAGTTAGGTTCAGTGCTGTCACAGAGAGACAACCTGTATCTGAATTTTTACAATTTTGCTCAGAATATTTGTTCATGTATAAAGGTAGGTCCAAAGAGAACTAATGACTTTTAAGTATGACTTCTTATGTGTGGAAAGTTCTCATTTTTGAGAGAAGAATCAAACTCCAGCAATGATACCGACGTGAAGTGTTCTGCCAGTAGTGAATCAAAAGTAACAGACTCTCACCCCGATGAAATTAACGATTTTTTTAGCACTGACTTACACGACACCTCCTGATGTGTAACACAATGCAAAAAATACCAGTTTCAGTTCTGAGCTCATTTCACTCACATTATCTTGGATCTGCTTTCAAAGCATGCAGTTACCTGTGTCTCGGACATCATAGCGCTCATCCAGAGCCAATGAGAAAAAGGCAAAATTGTCAGCTTTGCTTTTCAACTGAAGCTCAAGTTTCCCATCTTCTTACCATTTGCCTGGAGAGGGATACATTCTCTAGTGCTTCTTTGTTCTCATACCATGCTAGCGTGAGAGAGTCCACCAAACACTCTTTGATGAACTCCTCATCAGAGAACGGCTTACTGTCTTTTGCAATTTGGTAGGAATTCCCAAAGCTGGTCTCGACTACTCCATCCCTGGATGTGTAAAACTTGGTAAAAAGTCCTTGTTACTTTTATAGCTTTGTTAGCAAAGGTCCAGATGTCCATTCCCACTCTGCAAGACTCAAGTTCTTGGACTTCTCTGTATTCTTAGGCTTGTAACGTTGATTCAAACTGTAATCCTTAAACACAGTGATCGCTTCTCTGCAAACAAAGCACCTCTGACTTCAGTAAATACATACTTTGAAGTTCATGTCTTCTTAAAAACTCAACATTCTGTATCAGTCTTTTTTAAAATTCAGTTTGGAAAACTCAAGCCTGGTTTAAAAAAATAAGTGTTACACAGAAAGGCGTAGTAGTACTCTGACTTGACTGAACATCAAACAACATCAATTTATAGTCTTCTAATCGTTACACAAACAGCAATTTCCAAAATAACCACCCATCCATCTCCCCCTGCCACATCCAACAGTCCTCCGATATATACTTTCAGACCCCGCCTTCTCAGTTCAAACTGGCTATCACATTATCCTATCACATAGGGAAAAGAAAAAACAAAGAACATTAACTTTCACAAATAACCACAACATTATCAATTATTTATCAGTAATGGAATATAAAACAAACATGTACGGGTGCAGTGTGAGTTGGGCGGCGGCCAGGAGAGGAGGCCCTGGCGGACCGATCCCCAGCTACCAAGACTGGCAATTGGGACATGGAATGTCACCTCTCTGGCGAGGAAGGAGCCTGAGTTGGTGCGTGAGGTTGAGAGGTACCGGTTAGATATAGTCGGGCTCACCTCAACGCATGGTTTGGGCTCTGGAACCAGTCTCCTGGAGAGGGGCTGGACTCTGTCTCAGTCTGTAGTTGCCCCTGGTGAGAGGCGGCGGGCTGGGGTGGGTATTTTAGTATCCCCTCGGTTTGCTGCCTGTACATTGGGGTTCTCCCAGTGAACGAGAGGGTTTGTTCCCTGCGCCTTCGGGTCGGGGAACAGGTCCTGACCGTCGTCTGCGCTTACGCGCCAAGTGGCGGTTCAGAGTACCCAGCCTTCTTGGAGTCCCTGTGTGGGGTGCTGGAGAGTGCTCCGCCTGGGGACTCTGTTGTCCTACTGGGAGACTTCAATACCCATGTGGGCGATGACAGTGAGACCTGGAG
>VVHJ01004832.1:6524-19463 GCA_015107715.1 Tylochromis polylepis | reverse complement strand
ACTTGCTGGCGGCATGTTTTGCATATTCCCATAGCCTGGTCGGTGTCAGACTTTGCAAACCTGAACCACTTCCAGACACTTGAACCCCGACAGCCTCTTTTTGGCACCAGTTCCTCCTCGGGCTCTATATTGTCGGCCCCGCGCTCCTCTAAACTTTCGGAGAAAATCTCCATCTCCGCCATGTTATTTATGTCCATGCTCTTCTGTCAGTGTCGTAAACCTTGCGAGTTACGTAAAATGCTACCGCTAAGTAGTAGCATATGCTGCAATTACATTAGTGTACAACGTGTAATTTTAACGTGCAACGTAACGAACATGTTACACGTTAAAATTACGATATATACGATAGAGTGCTCTGTCGTACGGTAGACATTTTTATATCGTAGTACGATGTATATCGTAATATCGCACAGCACTACCCTGGACAGGTCGCCAGTCTGTCGCAGGGCTAACACATACAGACAGACAGACAACCATTCACACTCACATCTATGGACAATTTAGAGTTTCCAATTAACTTATCCCCACTAACTGCATGTCTTTGGACTGTGGGAGGAAGGTACCTGGAGTGAACCCACGCAAACATGCAAACTCCACACAGAAAGACCCCGGCCTGATGGTAGAATTGAACTCAGGACCTTCTTGCTGTGAGGCAACAGTGCTAGCCACCATGCTGCCGTTAGGTCAATGATCGTTAAGTAATTCGTTACAGTGTTGATCAAAATAATTGTGATCATTCTTTTGCTTTACTGGAGCAGCTTTAATTTGTAATAAACCAATATGAGTCAGTGACGTGAGTATGAAGTGATGTACATAATCTAATATTTCACTGGAGTATAAGCCTGTGCAGCAGTTCTAGTTTGTTTTTTAGGTGGGAATTTTTAATATTAGCCAACACTCTCCTGTACTTGCTGAATGAATTGTGAATATCCGAGGATCATACTCGGCACTGCTTTGATAGATAGAAACCACACAGGTGATATTCATTGCATCCCGTCGTCTCACTGTATTTCCTTCCATTTTCAGGCCAGCAGATCCGTAAACTGGTAAAGGATGGGCTTATCATCCGCAAACCCGTTACGGTCCACTCCAGGGCCCGCTGCCGCAAGAACACACTGGCACGTCGCAAGGGAAGACACACGGGCTACGGTAGGTTGAAACTTGCAAAGCAGAAAGCGATTAGATTTTTAAGACGAGGAACGACAAAGCTAATTTAAAATTGGTATCATTGGTAGTTGACGTGTCTTTTTATTCCGTGTCCAGGTAAGAGAAAGGGTACTGCCAACGCCCGTATGCCCGAGAAGCTCACCTGGATGCGCCGCATGAGGATCTTGCGTCGTCTGCTGCGTCGCTACAGGGAGTCCAAGAAGATTGACAGGCACATGTAGGTTCTGAAGTGGTTTAATGAAGACTCTCTGGACATTATTTCATTATTCACTGCAAGGCCTATTTTACTCTGAAACGCGGTTGATTTGTAGTTAACAAAGTCAGCTCAGTGAAACTTGCTGATATAAGGGTTAAAGAATTTGCCTTTAAATCCTTTGCCCTCACTTTGTGTGGGTGGCTTTTCTTTATTGTTGTTGTTGTTGTTTAATTGTGATGCCTTTCATTTATTTTCCACGTGATCCTTTTCAGGTACCACAGCCTCTACCTGAGGGCTAAGGGTAATGTGTTCAAGAACAAGCGCATCCTTATGGAGCACATTCACAAGCTGAAGGCAGACAAGGCCCGCAAGAAGCTCCTGGCGTAAGTATTTTTACATCTTTATGTGTGACAGGCCTATTTGTGGCATCTGGATTCTCTTTAGTCCAGGTTAAAACATGTGCCCTGACCACGCAAAATCTAGAAAAATATTTCAGTAAAGTGAAAAGAAAAACTCAAATAAGCCGAGTAAATTAAAATCAAAATCAACTGCAGGGCAAAACCTGAAGTAAAAGGGCTCGATAAAATAGAGCAGCACTAGTAGCAGTAACAGTGGAGGGTTGAAATAAAACTCTTGAGACAAGAGCACAGAGATTTATCCCCTACACAGATGTGCTGTGTGGAGAGTTACTGCTTGAGGTCTGAAAGATTTCCTGTGTCTGTCCTTGTGATAGCAAAACTGAATCAGTCTGTTGGAGAAAGTGTTCTGCTGCCCGTGTGGCTGAAGTGCAGAGGGTGGTTCACGATAGGTCGGTTTGCTATGACTCCATAGCAACCTTTGAAGGAGTTTTGTTTGTTGGGCGTTAGCAACACTAACGATCTGTGGATTGTGTTGATTATCTCTGCATCTTTATATCATTTAGCAGTTTTGAGGGCAGAACAAAAAGATCAGTGTTTTTGTTCCGCCCTCACACAAAGGATGTTTTCAGTCTTAAGTGTGTCAGTTTTAAAGATTTGGTCAACTAAAAAACAAAACATACTGATGTTAAACATCTTTGATAAAAGAGCCGTGGTGGCTATGATTATACACTGTTTGAACACGCGTCTCTCCCGTTCGTCCTGCAGTGATCAGGCCGAGGCTCGTCGTTCCAAGACAAGGGAGGCCCGCAAACGCAGAGAGGAGCGTCTCCAGGCCAAGAAGGAGGAGATCATCAAGAACTTGTCCAAGGAGGAGGAAACAAAGAAGTAATCTGGCTTTTTATGTCCTGCCTGACTGCCACCTGTCAAGTGCTGATAATAAAAGTGTACATAAACACAACAGTGGTCTTGCGTATTTACTTCCATCATCATGACACTAATGCATTAGCAATGTCTTTTAAATGAGAAAACCTGAAGGCTTAACACACAGTGACGGTGACGTGTTTTATTACATGCATCTGACTGTCCATCTGTTGTCTGTGTGCACGTACACTCAATAAATGGGCTAAAAAAACCAAATGCATATATTTGATAACACGCGATGTTAAGTATGTATGCAAAGTGTAAAAAGCAACCAACCCCAGTTGCAAGTAATGCAAATAATTTTAATGAGCATTAAAAAGAGTTCATAAATGTGAGATGTATTCCCTTCTGTTCTACGAAGTAACATTTTTAGTCTGTGGTTAAAATCTTTCGTTGAAATCTCACGTTTATCATTTTTCCACTTAAGTTAGAGCTGGTTCGATGTATGTTTAAAAAAGAAAAAAAAAAGTTAACCACTGATATCAGTGGTTATCACAGAGCTGTTGAAAGAAATTCTTGTATGATTTATAGATTAAATTTACCCTGGCTTCGTGATATTGGGCTCCCAAAGCTGTAACAATATGGCCTCATTCCTAATTCACTCTGTAACAGAACGACACCAGTGATTAAAGGGTGTAGGTGGAGTTTACATTAAAAGCAAAACTAATTGGTTGCTGGTAAAAAGTTCACTATAAAAATATTTAAATGATTGATCCTCACATGTGATTCTGTCTTGGCAAGTTCACCAGAGCACACTGGAGAGGGAGTGCTTTCTGTTAGACCACAGAAAATTGATGGATGGCCTTATTTTCCTAAATCTCTTGAGTCATTCTTTGAATTGCATGACTGAATAACTTTGTACTCTATTTAATAAAAATAAAATGTTTTTAAAGTTTATACATTTTCTAAAACCCGCGATGCCTAATTATCATAGAAAAGCTTGAACAAACCATTTCTCTCTCTTTTTTTTTAACCACTATTTGGTCATTGGACCCCTGGCACACACTTTTTTTCTAATAAATTTATTTCATTTATGTGGTTACAAAGATTAACTCTGCAGTGACCCAGTTGCCAAAAGGTGAGTTTTTCTTTTTTCTATACACAGTAGAAATAGTAACAAAACTGTTGATTTACTGGCTGATCTACAGTCCTACACATGAACTGTGGATACTGCATGAAAAAAAATAAGAAAGCATCTGTATTCTCTTGTCTCCGAGGGACATATCTAGATTTTTCAAAACGGGAGTATAAGGGTCTTATGAAATCAGAAATTAATATCAGAAACACAGAGCTAAAATCTGGCTTAGAGGTAGTAGGCACTCAGAGTGTTGTGAGGCATGTGAGTGGGAAGGATACAGTGTTTTAAAAATAAACAACATAGTGGTTAACATGTTTAAACAGCATGTTTGCTTCTTACTTGTAATGCAAATTAAATTGCTTAACATTATCAGTTTGTATATACAGCCATAACTCTGCATTTTTACCAGAAATAGAAATATTACTGAAAGGACAACACAGTTTTGGGAGGCACTTGGTGGGCAAAGGAAGGCCCCTGTTTGTCCACCCCCCTGCATGTTAGTTAACCTTTTGAATTGTTTGTCCATGCTGCAATTTGTTGGTGGAGGTCGATGCAGCTCCGGACCTGCTCAGTGACCCGATGCTGGATTAAATGTTGGAAAATGGATCAATGGATGGATAAAGTTAATTCTGAGGTGGTCTATGCAGTTTATATAAGGCTTGTGTGTTTATAATAATTGGATAGGAAATTTGATAACAATATTTTATACCAAATTATTTTACAAAATTAGTATATTAAGTAGTGAAATATGAATCTACTACTGCCCTTTTTATTTCTATCATCCAGTACTTACTGTATTTGTATGATTCTAGATTGTACTTGAAAAAGCAGTTGCAGCATGCTATACACTGAAAGTTGGGGAGTCCACAGCAGAGCGAGAAGTACTCTCAACAACTGTCGCACACTGATTATGCACTGAATTTTCACCTCTTTTATCATCCTGGGTAACTTTGGTAGAACAGACTTAAATCAAAATCAGTTTATCATTTTAATGATGTAAAGAAAAAGTTATTAAAAGATTTTTAAAAAAAAGTATACCTTTTAAATTGATTGTTTTGTCTGACTGATGTTTCCAAAGTAAACACGCATTCATTTTAATGGCCAGGGGGGCCAGTGCACCCCCCGCCCCCCACCTTAGTGCTGCCCTGCTGCTGCTCCTCCACAGTGACCCTATATCTTTTAATACAACAATGATAGCTATGGCTAGTTATGAGCATTCAGTTAGTTAAGTGGATTAATTTATTTCTAACGTTTAAAAAAATGAAGTGCAACTGACGTATATGGATATTCAATAAAATGAAATACTCAATATATTAATCGTACGTATATAAATAACTTATTTTATTCTGGAAAAGGAGTAAAAAGATACATATTATATGATCCACCTGTCCTTCCTGTGTAATGAATGATAGCAATATTCATCTTACTTGTAGATGTCCTGTTAAGCGTCAGCCAATCAGAACACCCCCTGATGGCCTGAGGAGAGTGCTGGTGGTCGGTGTGAAAAGGAGAGTGGGAAAGGTCATCGTGGCAGGACCATGAAATAACACTTGATTACCCAGAGTTCATTGTCATGGGTGTTTTCATGTCTTTTATCAAGAATATGCAGACAACCAGTGAGCAAATTCAAGGCTTACTGTTAATTTCTTCACTCTTTATGTTGTGTTTGTGTAGCTTGGGCCAACTTTCCAATGTGGTCGCTGTCGTTTGTAATGACGACATCAGACGGTTCATTACTTTGTCAAAACTGACGTTTGAACAAGTTCTTATGACTTGTGTGGTTTGGGCAGCACTTTAAAAAAATTGTTTGTTGCACTGTGTAGATGTATAGCAGGCAAGGGCTATATTTTAGAGCCATATGGTACTGAGGCCTCATTATTTCTTTAGATTATTTGTTTATTTTAAGTACTGATTTTGTGACATTATGTTTAAAAAAATTAGCAATTTAAGTTAATGTCCAAATATATGTTACATTGCATGTTTATATAGCAGATGACCGTCTTTTTTTTTATTATGATATTTGTTCCTTGTTACAGAACCACATCGGTCTACACAGAAACAAGATCTAATTCTAAATGGTTCCCCCTGGTGGCCACATTTTTCAGTGAACTGGTAAATTACCCCTCAAATCCAATGCAACATATCTACCCATCTATCTATCTGAACTAACTAACTCTGAAGAGGAGTTTTATTTATTCAGTACAGAAAATGCACTCTACAAACATCTATGTTTTTTTTTGGTTTTTTTTACAGTTGTTTGTGGTGGAAAAATGAAAAAAAAATCACAAAGGTAATTAAAATCTGTAATTCTTGTAAGTCTTTAGAAGTAGAAAATTGTCACTAACTGAATGTGTATGAATGTGCTTGTTTTTGTGGATCTATGTTTGGATCATGGGCTTCACATCCTTTGTAACTTCCTTTGTCATGCTTCTCCCTAAATTAGTTTTCCATTTGGCCATACAATTTAACTTCATCCCCCACCCCTTGTCCCCCGTGACTAATCCTGTTGTGATTAATTTTATTTCCTGCTTTCTGAAAAACAGTCATCCTTCAGTGAACTCTGTCAAGCCACTGTCATGACTTCTACTGACCCACAACTCAAACCAGCTTAACAAACTGATGAAAATCTCACGTGTTCTCAACGAACCTGTACATCATTTTGATCCAGAAATAGGTAAATAAACTTTGTTAATTTTCAAGGTTTGTTGCCATCTAGTGGTTGCAGCTGACATGGGATTTCTAAAAAGTTTGATTCAAATCACCTGCCAGAGATGTTTCACTTCAGTAACTTTTAACCACAGTTAGATGAACAGATAGCGTCTGCAGATGCACTGCGTTGCACAGTGGACTATTGTTTCTGGGAATCTGTGTTTGGAGAATGATTTCAGTATTTTGGTTTGCCATTATATGCTCTCATGCTTATGCTTTTTGTTTAACACACATAGTGACATATCTGTTATCTACTTTATTTAATATATTAATGATGAACTCATAATACTCTGGAACAGAGACTCATGTCTCTTATGTTGGGGAAGT
This sequence comes from Tylochromis polylepis, assembly GCA_015107715.1. Classification (NCBI taxonomy): domain Eukaryota; kingdom Metazoa; phylum Chordata; class Actinopteri; order Cichliformes; family Cichlidae; genus Tylochromis; species Tylochromis polylepis. Next base: position 12,706 of record VVHJ01004832.1, on the reverse strand, counting down.
GTAAATTATGCCTTGCACTCGTGATACATGATCCTGTTGCTTATAGGTTCCTCCACAGGGTGTGCTTGTCTGTTGATATCATTTGACTGTTTTGTGTTTTGGTCGTGATTTTTCTGAGCTGTACAGGGAGGCAATAGATCATGGAGGCATAAAAGTACCAGTCACTAAACAGCCTTGGAATGCACAAGGATCAGTTGTTCCAAGCCACATGACCCCGATATTCCCTCCCTTTGGCGCATGTCTTCCACCACACTCCCATGTGGAGACATTCGATAGTTACAGCCACTGGAAGTTGACAATTTAAATTTAAAGGGTTGGAGCCTGAGAAAACTCACAAAAGTTAAAATATTCTATAAAGTGACCAAGAAGTCCCAAAGGTCGTAATGACATCCAAGAGTAAGGTTTGGGCCAAGCCTCAGCAGATGGAACCAATTAGGGAGAAAAAAAAAAAAGCGCAATCAAAACAATAAATAAGATTTAGTTGTTCCAAACCTAAATTTATTGTGAATGTCATGGTCCTGGGTGTTGAGGGTTTTTCAAGAGGACTTGAATTCTTTTTATTATTTAACATTCCTTTTGGTTCTTAGTTTGATAGTTATAGTTTATTCTAAGTATCCAGAATCTTTTTTCAGTTTCTGGTTCTCTGCTTAGGATTTATTTTGTACACTCTCTTATTGTCTTCTTAGCTTTTCCCTTTGTGCCCTGCTGTGCCAAGTTTGTCTCTGTCTCCCCTTATTCTTTTTTGAGTCAGCCCTGCCTTTTGCGTGTTTCCTCATGCTTGCTGGTTGCTTCCAGCTTTGTGTTTCCAATGTCAGGTTTTTTAGTGTTCCCTGGGTATTTACATTTGTTCTGTCTTCCTGAGTCAGTATTCCCAGAGTTTCCTCGATTCCTGCTGGACTTTGTGCCATGAGCATTAAAAGCTTGCCTTAGGTTAATTGTATCATCAGCATCCTGCATTTATGTCTTCAATAAATAGAATAGAGCAGAATGGTAATAAATAGAAAAAGTAATAATAAGAATGAATGGCCTGAAGCTTCACATAGCTGTGTAAGCTGGAACAACCCACGCAAATACTGCGTATAACAAAAATGGAAAAAATCTTTACATACAAGAAGCTTCAAAATAACTAATTTGGCTTGTACAGGTGCAAAATACTTAAACAACTGTACACTTATCACCGCCACCACCAGAATCACTGGAACTTCCCCTTGTGTTGATAAGACAAGTAATATTTCATGTATGTCGTGTAATTGTTGATAAGTAAATTGCTATAATTTATTTGCTTGGACATAAAGATTATTTCTTTGTTTGATTTATTTTGGTACTTTGGTTGTGTTTCTGAAACTCTGGAAATATATTGTGTCCCCGTTTGATGTATACAGTCATGTGAAAAAGTGTTTGCCAAACATTAGACAAAGATAGCCCGAGTAAATACAAAGTGAAGCAGGCCAAAAGAGTTTAAAACGCAACACATCATGCCACGATCTAAAGAAACAGTCGAGAAACAAAGTCACTGACATTTATCAGCCTGGAAAGAGTTACCAAGCCATTTCTAAGGCTTTGTGACTCCAGTGAACCACAGCGAGAGACATTATCCACAAATGGAGAAAACTTGGAACAGTGGTGAAGCTTCCCAGGAGTGATCAGCCTACTAAAATTACTTCAAGAGCACATCGACGACTCATCCAGGAGTTCACAAAAGAACCCAGAACAACATCAAAGAACCGCAGGCTTCACATGTCTCAGTTAAGGTCAGAGTTCGTGATTCAACAATAAGAAACAGACTGGGAAAAAATGACATCCATGGGAGATTTCAAGGAGAAAACCACTGCTGACCAAAAAGAACAAAGGCTCATCTTACATTTGAAACTTGAAACTTTTGGGAAAATGTTCTGTGAACTGATGAGACAATAGCTGAACTTTTTGAAAGGTCTGAGTCCCGTTACATCTGGTGTAAAAGTAACACAGCATTTCAGAAAAGGAACATCATACCAACAGTAAAATATGCTGGTGGAGGTGTAATGGTCTGGGGCTGTTTAGCTGCCTCAGGACCTGGCAGACTTGCTGTGTTAAATGGAGCCATGAATTCTGCTGTTTACCAAAACACCGTGAAGGAGAATGGAAGACGTTACTGCTGCATTGAAAGAATAACGAGAAAGCTGACAAGAGCAGGAAACATGCAGATTGGTGATGCTTGCCTGAAAGGAAGCTCAGTGTACTTTCAGCAAAAGTCCCACCTTGTATAGACATGGAGGATCAGGCTTACATTTGGGCTTTTATTATGTCAATAATGACCAAGTATTACAGAGGAATCAGATAACCAGCCAGTTATTTGTTATTAAAAGAGAACTTGTTGCACAACCAAGAATCTGAATTTCGTATGGATATCCAGCTTTCTTTCTTGTTGCAATTGCATGTAGCGTGACTTTATGGAGGAAGCACTTTGCACCGCTTGCACCCTTCTGCTTCCTCTAACACCATCCTGCATCCACTCCAGGATGGTCCTCACACATGCAAATTTTAACTGTTTTTACCACTTTTTGAGGAACATACAGACATTCACAGCTGATCCTTAGTGCATGTAAGCCCGTTTAGACATCTGAATAAATTGCAGAGCCTTGTCAATTTTTTGCCAATTCCTCCTTCTCCTCACAGGTGTATAATAAAAAGTTAATAACATGATCTTATGTCATTAGAGAGCCTGAGGGCTTCCCACAGGCGCAGGGTTACACGATGTTGAGGAACTCTGTTGTTTTATAATATTATGAATGTCATTATGAAAAGTTACTTGTTTGCTTTTAATGTGGTTAAATAGCTAATGGAGTCTTTGGATGGAAATGGCATTGTCTGTAACAAGCTAATGACTGTTGCAGGAGGCAGCAGGGCAGCCTGTAATGATGGAAAACCAGACGTCTGGGTTATTGAATAATCAGACAGCCACTGAAGCAACGTGTTTGTCTGACTGTACTATGATACAATCGTGGCAGTGGTTTCCCCTTTTCTAGTCATGGCCCAGTCATTATTTTGGTTATTCCATGCAAATTGAAAACAGCAGCAACATTTTCTCTATGTTCCTGCTAGTGTCTCATGATGTATGCCAGGTGTAAATGTGCATTATCTTCCCAAAACTTCAGCTATCTGTAAAACACTTGACACTTGGAAGTTTTACATACTGTGACAAAGACATTACAGCTGCTTACTGGAGTCCGGAGTCACATGATCTGCTAATCAGTGAAGCAATCACTGATGTACAAATTGGGTTAAGTATTGCTTTTACTTCCCTATCATGGGTTTAGATTGTGTGCAGGAGAACTCAAATGCAGGACAAAAAAATAAAAAAACACTAAACTAAATAAAAATCAAGTCCCATTCACCCAGTGACACATGCATTATCACTTTTACACACACTCACATAGACGCCTAGATGGAAGCAACTCAGGACACCTTGTCATGATAAAGGGGTCAAGGAACGATCCATCAGCCTTCCAATTGGTAGAGGCCCTGCTCTACCACCTGAGCCCCAGCTGCCCCTAAGTATAAGCATAGGAAGACGAGACAGACTAAAGAAAGTAAGCACAAATAAACTCTTAAGTAGGAGCTGAAAAACAGCAATTCTGAACTAAACGTTAAACAGAAACCTATTTAAACAGGCATCTCAAATGCCATAAAACCTGATAGGAAACAAAAGTGGAATACTAAGGTCATCTGACTACAACAATAATGAAAACGTTACTGCGAACATTTTATCCACAAGAAATCAAACTCACTTTTAGAATAAGGAAATCAAAGGAATCACGAAGCTCACAAAGCTTAACCTGAGTTATTTAGTTTTATTAGGCCCTGTAGTGTAAATAAAAAACAGAAGTTCAAACAATCATCAAAAAGATAAGATGATACACTCACCTTACTAGGTCCCTTTCTTTAAAGCAAACAAAACAGCACCATGAACTATGTATGAACTATGCATGTGCCTCAGGCGGTGGACTTCAAAGAAATATGACAGGAATAGCTGTATTAGTTCATAAAGCACTCAGTGGTTTTCTCTCAGAGTACATCTCTGGCTTGTTTAGTGTTTATAACCCAGTTAGACCCTCAGGTCATCAGGTGCAAAACTCTTTCCAGAATTAGATTTGATTGTGCTGATGGCGCTTTCAGTTACTGTTCCTTGGAACAATCTGCCCGGTGACTTAGAACTTTATCTGCATTCAAAAACATATTCAAACGCTTTTTATTCTCACAGGTCGGGTCTACACTTAAAAACTGTGTATCTCTGTGTGTGTGTGAACATTAACTTGTATTTCATTGGTGTAAATGTTTATTTTGTTGTTCTTTTATCGCCTTAATTGTAGACCTGCATAGATTTGAATGTTTTTTATGTTCATGTTAAATGCATTGAATTTGCCCGCGATGAAATGTGCTGTATAAATAAAATTGAGGTTGACGCTGACATCGCCATTGACTACTCTCCAGCTGTTTTTGTCTGTGTCTGCAGCAGAGTATAATCATGGCTAAAGAATGGAAAACTGCAGCTGCTATTCACACAGGCACAGGAAAAATGGACAAGAAGACTGGAAAAATCCTCATCTCTACTGTGACATTCAGATGATCAGAGTCAGAATTTGGGCAAACAACATGAAAACATTGGATTCATCCTGTCTTGTATCAACAGTATAACAGTTCAGACTGCTGCTGGGGTGTAACAATACGAGGGATATTTTCTTGGCACACTTTAGGCCCTTTAGTTCCAACTAAGAAAAGTTTCAACACCCAACCCTGTTGTGGTAAACCATGTTCATCCCTTTATCACAGTGTACCTATCTGCTGATACTTTCAGCAGGATAACATGCCGTGTCACAAATGGTTTCTCGAACATGACAATGAGTTCGCTGGACTCAAATGGCTTCCACGATCACCAGATTTTAATCCAACAGAGCAGCTTTGGGATGTCCCGGGAAAGAACACACGGAGAGTAAGAGAGACCAGACACAGAATTGGTGGAATAATCCTTTTGTTTATTTTTCTTTTTTTTTGCCAAGCGCTTGGGGAGAAGAACGTGGCGCTTCGGTTCGCTCGTCGTCTCTTCTCAACGGAATACAAGAAATGCAACACTTTTATCTTTTCAAGCAGAGACGGCGTTCCTCTCTAGTCACTGGTTAATGCAAGTTATCTTACCACTTTATTCACTCAGTACTTTTCTCCTAGCTCATCCTCATAGACATGTTTTGCAAGCAGTTGTCTGTGACCTACTCACGCACACACACACACACATGCACACACACCACTTCCTCTTCACTGCATGCACACTTCATACACTTTGAGAACACATTGTATAATTTTCATGTTACCAGGCCTATTCTAATAATGCATATGATAAAAGCACTCTTTTCTTTAATCCTATCCTACAGGGAACATATAGACATTCACAGCTAATCCTTTGTGACTGCAACCCTGTTTATTACTACTCATGACAGGTGTATAATAAAAAGTTAACAACACAATCCTCCATCATTAGAGAGACTCGAGGCTTCTTACAGGCACAGGACTACATAATGCTGAGGAAAACTCCTCTGTTACAACATTATGAATGTTTAATGTGGTTAAACAGCTAATAGGCTGCTAATAGGAGTGGAAGGGACATCATCTCCATTAAGTGCAGCTGAAACCAAACAGATAACGCCTTATAATAAACATGGAGGCAAAACTCCAAAGAACTTAAAGCCCATGACGTCTGTATTAGCCTGATTTTAAGGGTCACAAACCCTGATTTTTCTTCTTTCTTTTTAAAAAAGGAAAACACTTCAGAACTTGTTGTTATTGACTTCTCTGTGTTTGGATAAGTGACGCTGCTGTGACACACCTGGTATCCCATAGCATGTTGTAAATTATGGCTTCCTCCTCTCATTTTTTCCAGCTGTTAGTTACATAGAGAAACACCAGCTTGCAAAGTTTGACACGTGAATCAAAGAAGCTTTTGTGTGTGTTAGTAAGAGTCTGGTTGGTTTTAAGAGTCCCTGTGATTGGAGGGGCAGTCATAGGCTCCTGCCTACTCTGACTCTCATTGATTTTGAACGTGATTCTTATCACACACACTCACGCACACAAACCAGTAGAGTCAAGAGACAAACTGTGGGCTAAATCAGTACAGGGCACTCATGTTACTGCGTGCTTTTAGTGCAGAGGGG
>VVHJ01004831.1:0-10037 GCA_015107715.1 Tylochromis polylepis | reverse complement strand
AACCACTGTGCCGTGGCACATAGGTGTGCCGTGGAAAATTATCTGGTTCCACCTGATTAGTACTCTAAGCGACCGGCGTGAGTAACGGGCAGAACAATTACATTCTCTTCCACTAGAGGGCAGCACAACTACCTGCTCTAATTAAATGGGTTGCCAACTGCCAGTAAAACAGAAGAAGACGAAGAAGAAATGACATACTAGTCATGCTGTGAGTGAGACAACGCAGCGCGTAATAGCAATAGATAAATATTTGAAAAGACAAAGTGGTCAGTCTGACCTGGGTCCTGGAGAAAACTGCGACCCAGATGAAGGCCCTAGCATGAGCAGTGGTCAGAAGAAAGCAACAAAGGTGTACTGGGGACAAACTGAGCCAGTTCTGCTCTGCCTGCTGCGCGGGGAAAATGATCAACATGCTTTTTGTGACATTTTTGTTTGGTGGTGTGATTTTTTTTTTAATGTGAAATATGTGCCGTGGCTCCAGAAGGTTGGGAAACACTGATGTAGAGGGTGTAGCTCGAGTCTGAGGTCATCAAAACCGCCTTTGTTTGTTTCAGACAGTCCATAGATTATCTTTGCAAACCTTAAAAATTAGATTTGTATTTTGAAGGTAATTAATTTGCCAAAAGAGAGAGAGAGGGAGACAAAACACACAATAAGCAAAGTTAAACATGTGTTTTACACATATAATTGAAAAAAGTAAAATAAAAGTAAAATTATTATTGTCATTATTCAGATTTCCTGTGGAAACTGGAAAATGCAAATTCTTTTGACAAAGAGATTCTTTTGAAACCCTTTAATGAGGTCACAGCCCTTCTTCCACTGTATCTACCAAGACGTCTGCATTTTATTTGTACATCACAGCCTCTAGTTGAAAGTTTCTAATAAACCCAGCAACAGAAAACAAAGTCAACTTTTGATATCAGTGTGATTATAATGTTTCTAAATCATCTATTAATAACATCGTTAACCATTTTTTGATTTTATACTTCAACTGATATGATCTTAAACTTCATTTTAAACTAAGTAACATTTATGGTGGTGTCACTGAACTCATCATACGTCTTTTTCCGTTAGTATTGGCATCATTCTGCACTGCTTGATAGTGTTTAAGGACCAGTTATAGCAGCTTAAATGCTGAACATGAATAACATGGCTGCTTCAAAGAGATATTTACCTTGAGAGCAAAACGTTGCCAACCACAGGGACGCCGGTACTCCTCGTCACCTCTGTAATAGGTATCTGTGTCTTTCATTCCAGTGAAGTCGTAGTGAAATCTGGGGTCAAAGAATTCACCCTCGTCGATGATGAAACTCCTTCCATTTTTTTCCTCTACTTCAAATTCTGATACGTGTTTATTCCCGTGCACACCATGAATCCTGGACAAGCTGCTTTTTGACACCGAGCTGTAAGTTAGCATAAAGTTTCAAAGCACATCAGCTGTGTCTTCGTGTCATCGACTTAAATGTATTTCAGCTCAGATTATGCATGGCTTATAGGTCGGGCTGTTTTACAAAAGTGAATGAATTCTGTCGCTGAAATCTGAACAATCTGACATTTTGGCTGTTACAAAAATGAAAATGGTGGAATTTAACTGGCCTTTTTTAACGCTATACGAAAAGTTAGTAAAACATTTTTTTGCCTAACCCCTTTTAAAAACCCACAATCCTGTTTCAGAAATGACATTTAAAGCAGTTATTATCGGAGGTTCATTGCAACATTTACCAGGTTTGATCTCCATCCACAACTGTAGAAATGAGCTGGGTAAGAGGCAGCTGTGTTGCAAGAGCTTTGAAAAACAGATTTTGGAAAGCTCCAAGAAGAACAGGAATGATGTCAGCTTCTGATCTTTGTTTTTGTTGAACAGAAGTTACTTCAGCATTGCAGATCACGCCCAGCGCTTCAAGCACGATGTCTTTGTCGATCATCTTGGCGTTGTTGCCTTGATGTTGCAGTGCTTTGCTTTGACCACCTGTTCCCACAAATTTAGCCCGTGTGCTACTTGGCCGATATTTATAATGCCTCCTGCATTACGCTGCAGAGGGAGAGGGAGGAACAGAGGGAGGAAGCATAAGTGAATTTAGACCCTTTTTTTGGGGGGGTCAAACGCCCCTAAATTACATCACAGCACGGCTAAAAATAACTATAGAAATAGTAGTGATAATAATTTATTTTATTATCATTTTCTGATTTTGTCTGCTAATATTGTAGTTTTCCATCTTTCCTATTGAAGACAGTACAGGTTACCCATCAGCGGCCAGCAGCAGGCTGTATTTAGTTTGAATGCTGATATAAACTGATATGGATCATTTTACGTCTTTTACTGGGCTGTAAATTCTCATTCACTGTTACATTTAAGTTTTGGGTGACAACACAAAGACAGAGAGGAAGAGAAATGCATTTCGTGGAGCCTCTGTTTGCTTGATATGATGATTTTGCCCATCAAAGATATGTTTTATTGGATAAACTTTCACTGTGAAAAAAAACAACATACAGATGTCCAACATTTTCTTTTCATTTCTTTGTTTCCTGATTTTTCATTCTAATGACTTTTCTGCTTTTACCAGTTTAAGCCCTTTAAGCTCCAGTTTACAAGAAGCGGTCAGACTTTTTGCTTTCATTTCTGATAATGAAAAGGACACTGAGGAATCTAGCGGTCATATTCCTGCTATGTGTGCAATGGAAAATTGATCTAAGGAATGAAGGCTCGTGTCTTGTACATGTACTTTCATTTCCGGTGTACTACAAACAGACAAATGTTTGCGTATCGAGTCATCTCTGCTGCCGGAGAGGAAGACGGTTTCTCTAAACTCTCCAGGAGTCACATTTCTTTATTCCATGATTTATTTCCTCTAATATGCCCCGTGACAGTTAGACTTTGACAGATCCATGTTCTTTAAATAAAAACAGGTTTCCACATAAACATTGATATTTTGCCCCTAAGAGGCATGTCATATGTGTGCACTATAAATAAACAGTCATGTTTAACATTTTCTTTTCTAAATGCATTTTAGAGGGAGAGAACACTTTTTTTACTCGCTGTTCTTCTTGATCCCATTTACAGTCTTTGCTTGTATCTGCTTGGAAGTATGTTTACAAGAAATGGTCTGACGTATACTTTCACTCATGCATGTTCTTATCTGTTGGCAGGGGTACTGGAGCCTCTCCCAGCACTTACTTGCTGGGTGTTGCAAAGTCTCTCTCCTCCACCCTACATTTGTATTTTTAAGATGAGAAATTTTTTCAAAAAAAAAAGGAAAAAAGGCCATAGAGTCAACGAAGTTAAAGATCCGTTTTACACATAACAGTTTCAAACGGTAAAATTGTTACTCGTATTAAAAATTTTTATAGAGAGATTGTAATGCAACTGTTTGTAAGGCTGGGGGAAACGTGCCGTCACTCTGAGCTTTGCTTGTGACAGAAGCTGAGAAATGCAGGGGAGGCAAATAAAACCGAAACTGCAACCACTGTTTGTCGCAGCTGGTGACATGGAAGATGAGATTAAGCAAACTGGATCACAAGCGCTGGAGTCATCACTCTTGCACTGTGTGCGATGCTACGGTTGGTCGTGATTAAACGCTTCATAAAGCGGCAGGCACAAGTGCAGTGTTTCTGTCAGCTCAGCAAACATCAGCGAACACATAAACTGTTGGTATGTTGGTCACACAGTGTGTTGCTGGCTAAAGGTCTACTGCTGTATTTCACTGCAAGAGAAAAGCCTCAGAGATGGGGAGAGGTGTAAGACGAAAGACGGGACAGGAGAGGAAGAAGAGAGGTTAGAGTTAAAAGTAAGGAGTGTCCACTGGCATTTGGTAAACTGCATTCAGTATGTTTAATAGAGGATTAAATAGAAAAAGTCGATAGAGATAAAGACAAACGTGATTCTATGGAGCCGTCCACTGAGGTAGAGAATGGAAGATTTTCCATCACATGTGCAGAAGGATTTAACGTCTACTTGAATTTCATATTAAAAACCATTTTCATTATCCCTAAACTTAATTTTATGCATTTATGCACATTAAATTGTAGCCGAGAGTATTTTTCATGGGATTACTAGAGTCCACTTTAATCTTTATTTGGGTTTCTTGCAACCTCTAGTTACCTTTCTTAGTCTTTCTAACTCTTTGAACAGAAGGACATAAAGAGAATGGCCTTTTCCACCATCCAGGATTGATGCAAAACAGCCACTTTATTTACTTTGACCTGATTATCAACTTTAGCTCATCTTTAACAATTTAACGACCTGTATTTGTAGACATACAATAATTCTAATAGTTAGTTGCATTTCTATTCTATAGCACAGGAAATGACCACATCGCAGTCTTTTAACAGATTTTGTGTTACGTTTTGCAAATCTTCTGTTGAAGATGTAATCCATTGACAACGTTTCTTGTTTTTTTTTCTGAGTGGTTGTGGGCTGACGGAAAAGAGAAGCACAGAGAGACTACGAACAACAAACAGGACGAAAACCCACGAGTCTGGATTTGGTTGCTGACAGGAGAACAGTACGTGTCTGCCTGCACTGTGCCAAGTGTAACGTTTGGTTGAGGGGGGATTATAGTGTGAGGTTGCTTTTTTTAGGAGTTGGGCTCGAGGCCTTATTTCCAGTGAAAGGAACTGTTAATGCTTCAGCATACCAACTGTGTGGGAACGGTTTGGGCATGGTTCCTCCCTGTTCCAACATGACTGTGCACCAGTGTACAAAGCAAGCGCTATAATGACATGGATAAACGAGTTTGGCGTGGAAGAACTTGACTGCACAGAGTCCCGACCTCAACCTGATGCAACACCTTTGGGATGAATTAGAGCAGAGACTCTGAGCCGGGCCTTCTCGTTCAACATCAGTGTCTGACCTCACAGATGTGCTTCTGGAAAAATGGTCAAAGATTCCCATAAACATGCTCCAAAACCTTGTGGAAGGCCTTCCCAGAAGAGCTGAAGCTGTTATGGCTGCAGAGGGTAGGCCAACGTCATATTAAACCCTATGGATTAAGAATGGGAGGCCACTCAAGTTCATATGTGTGTGAGGGCAGAGGAGTAAATACTTTTGGTAATACCTGCACAACTCCACTCCACCAGTCACGTGTTTTTAGGTGGTGAAACTGAAGTCAAAGCGTACCAAGAAAATATCCTTCATACCAGGCTGAGTAGGCAACAGTTTTCTGTTGTCCAATTTTGGTGAGCCTGTGTGTTACAATAGCCTCATTTCCCTGTTCTTAGAAGTGCCACCAAGTATCATCTTCTGTTACTGTAGCCCACCTCAGTGCCGGCCAGAGGCATAAGCAGATTAAGCAATTGCTTAGGGCTCCATGCCAGCAGGGGGCCCCAAAGGGTGCTGGACATTTGTTGTGGATGTGGTATATCTGTGCAAGACAAAGTGAAATATTTTGATAACAGTCCAATAATTTGCTTCTACCGGTTTAGTGATTTCTGTTGCCTGTGTCAGATTCAAACCGGTGCCTCTGGTTCACCTTACAGCATTTGGATCACCTGCTCAACTCAGTGACTCTAACCAGTGTCCTGAGTCTGCATGCTTTTTTCATCTGGTGTAGATGTTTTTTTTGCTTCATTTTTCAGTTGGTAATATAATTAAGGATTATTTGATATCTCCTGGTTCTCCAGGTGGCACTGTTGGTCTCTTTTCCAATTTAAAAAAACACTGAAAGACCTTCAGAAAGTCTGACTCCTTGGAAGCAAAATGTGAATAAGGGCTGGCTCTGGACTTCTGCACAGTACAGTAGTTGTGTACTATAGAAACAGTGATATAGATCACCTCCCACCACTTGGCACACTAATTGTGTTTTTCTTGACAGATTTTTGCCTTGATACCTAAATGATCCTGTTGTCTCCCATCACCGGTTGTCACATGCAATTGGATCCCTCCACATCCTCCATCCAGTGTTTCGATTGGCCCTTTATGCACTTTAATGATTTCCTAACAACTTATTCTGCTGATTTTAACCATCATTTCCAAAATTAACTGAACTGCAACCAACTGCACACCGCATGGCAGGAGGCACATTTTTTAATAACAAAATTGGTGATACATAATCATTTACAGTTTAAACATAAAGATTAATTCAATGTTTACTCCTCCCTGCATTTTTCTCATTTTTGGTGTTTTTCAGCGGCTCAAATTTAAATTTTGCCTGCACATCTTTCAAGTCACCACTGTGTGGCAGTAGCACACCAACTGTAAAGAGATGTAATGCACTTTTTACACCCATGAAAACACAGATGGGGGTTTGTGTTCAGTTTTTGCAACGCTTGAACAATTTAAATATCGCCATCACAATAAACTCGCAAGGACTGCAATGCTTTATGATGCACACATGGGAAGATTGTTTAAGAATACATGCAACAACCCTCTGGCCATCTACATTTCTCTTGTATCGATCAGTAAATATTGAGTTTCACACTTGAAACACTGGCTATCTCACCCAGAGGCATCACAGTATTGAAAAGCAGAGTTTTACTTTTCTTCCTGTCCAAGTGTTATCTGTGCACCAGCTGGCACTCCCTGTAGTGTGGTGTAGTGGAAGTTTCAGTGGCACAGCCATCAGTCTGTTGGGATATTCTGAGAGAAGGGGAAGTGTCTGTATGGTGCCCATCAGCGACACTTCCCCAGTCTGTCTGTGCAACACTTTCCACTGTCAACAACGCAAATGATGTCAGTTTGTGCAAGACACAGAGGTCACTCTGCAGACTGGATGGGTCGGAATCATGTTGTATTATGTTTCCAGTGCTCTTTATCCTCAAGGCCTCGCAGTGCTTCCCAGAGCTTCTCTGTTTAGAAGCTGCATCAAAAAGGTCTTTGGCCACAGGAAGACATGGTGGACTGAGGGAAACAGTGACTAATGGTTTCTGTTGAGTAGAAATCCAAATCACAAAATCTGGATAGCAATAACACACAGATAATATGTCTGAACATAGTGTTCCCTTATGCAGAAGATAATGTGTAGCATTCAGCCACCTACACTGTGATTGCAGTTTCAATTTCTGGGTGTTGCGGTTGTTATACAGTGCAGATTATACAGGGTAGTGCTTTTTCAAAGGCTTTAACTATAGAAACTGTTTTGTTTGCACACCCTTGCTTTCCAGGCTTTTCATAAACACAGTTTTTATTGATTTAGGTGACTCAGCCCGGACGAATTTGGTAAATACTGGCTGCTTTCTGTCTTTCCTCTGGACTGTCAAACGGCTGGAACGCTTGACAGGCAGGATGGATGTCCGGGCCTTTTTCAAAGAGCTCTGACTTCAGAATGAAATGCTGTTTATTCACATTTTACAGAGAAAACATAACTTCATTATAAACAGAACAGTACCCAACCATGATATTAGTTTTGTACTGTTTGAATGCAAGTTAGAATTACTTTTGTTCTCACATGGTGTCCCAGGAGAGGCTTACTTCATTTATTTCCTGTCTGCAGACAAGAGAAGAGGACATGATTTGGATTTGTTTGCATTTGAAAGAAAACATCAGATACGCCAATATTAAAATGCAGTATGAGGTAATGAAAGAAAAACAACCCAGGATAACAGCTGGAATATTTAAGTGGCGTACTCGGTATCAGGTGCAGAAAAAGCCTTAAAAACCCTCCTCGTTGTATTACAGATGAGACGTACTTTAATTTCATTCGAGGTAGGGTACATCCTGAGGCTGAATCCTCAGAGGAGCGTTCTTCACATACGCAGCTTTTCTGTTGGATCCTGGCTCTTCCTTCTTCATGGTGAAAGTCAGGATCAGATAAGTAAACAACTGACGTCGCTCTCTGACGTTGTCACCCTGCTGCACTGTGTCTCTTGTATTGTTACATAATAAGAAGGAGTCGCATGAATGCTCAAAGTACAGCAAACAGTTTTCCTTCCCCACGCTTACATTTTTACCACATTTTCCTGCTAAAAGTTGTTCAGTCTCTACGCCTCCCAACTCACGTCAGTGCTGTTACTGTTACAGATCAAGTTTCTTTTATCAGTTTTATAGCAGTTCCTCCTATCTATCTCTAACACTTGTTTGGTGTTTCAAAGTTTACTGTGTTGTCCTTTGTAATTTGTTAGCATCAAACAAATGCGTTTGTGCCTTTGGAAAAGATTAAAGAAGTGATATAATTGCAGTGAGACATCACATGATCAAGAGATTAAAACTCTGTATTCTGGAAGGGACACTGTAATATCAGCAGGAGAAACTTGGGCTGAATTAATATTTTCAATAAAGATAAAATCTTGGTTATTTGGTATATATGTAAAATAATAATGTGGAATGAACTGTTGTTATTTCAACTAACAGAGAACAGGGAAAAAAAAAAAAGGCAAAATTATAGATTTTATATTTCAGTGCACGCTCTTCCTCACCAGAATAATTACTATGGGATAAAACACCCAAATTACTTTCTCACTGAACTGAAGTACCTCTTTAGAATGTTAAAGCGTAGCATCACTTAAGCAGAGAGGAAGAACTTGGCTGAAAGCATGTGTGCCAGAAACACTGAAAGGAAAATGGAAGCGATGATTTCCTTTACAAAATGATCACATTTGTTATAAATGAGCAACAAATACAGAGAATATACACAGAACACTGGGGACACAGTGACTGTGAAGTCCTGGAGTGATACCAGTGCTATACTGATAAAGATCCAAAGATCCTTTATTGTCACTGTGCACTCACATGGTGAAAGTGACAAACGCCTGGTCTTTAAAGGTGTGTGTGTGTGTGTGTATGCAGTCTGGTGGTTCTTGTTTTTATAGTCCTATAGCTTCTTCCAGAAGGCAGAGGGACAGTTTATTACCCAGGTGGGTGGGGTCCACATCAACACAGCTAGCCTTCTTCTGGACACGGCCAGCACACTTTGAGTCCAGATCTGGGAAAGGACTTCCCACAATCCCCTGTACTATTCTCAGTACCCGGGGCTAAGTTCTTACTGTCCTGTGCTGTGCAGCTGCCATACCATACTGTCATACTGAGGCAGAGGATGCCTTCTTTTGTGGTTGTGTAGAAGTTTGTCAGCAGGCGGGAGGGTTGCTTTTAAAATGTACGTACTTTAAATAGTAATAGAGAACAATATCACAGTGATAATAGAGTTTGAATAGAGTACACTCACTGACAACATGGGAGCGAGTTATTCTGGATCCTTCTGTTTTAAACTTGCTTAGTCACTCAAACAATGTGTGAATTCTGAAATGGAAGTGTTTTTTCAAAATATGTACAAACAGCAAATGACGGCAGTGCATGCATTAAACCATGGATGTCATGCTGGCTGGAGCGTTTCCTAACACGCAGGTTCAAGTTTACATGCATAAACAGAATAACATAGCAGCGGCGTGATTGGTGTGACATATTCTTCTATTACTGGATGTCAGATGGTTCGCTGTGCAGTAAAGACGACAACCACTGAGGGTGTGAAACACGCACCACTATACAACTCTGTGATCACATTTATGCATTCAAAATTTGGACTTGTTTTGCTGCCCCAGGGCTCCGGGCAGTCTTTGCAGTCATTGAATCAAGTGAGATGAGACTGCCTTCACAAGGAAATACAAAAGGGCAAAGCACAGGGAAGAGACAAAGGAAACAGGAAGGGAAATAAGTAGACAGGGAAAACGTACACGTAAACGGACTAAATACAGAAGGAACTGACATGAGGGAAACAGGAACAGAAAGGGAGGAATAAAACTAAACCAACTGGGAACCAAGAACAAGACTATGTTCACAAAATAGTACAAAAATAAGAAACACATTAAGACTAAGCAACCCAGGAATCTCATAATATTGAAATAACTAAATCAGTAAGTCCAAAAACTCAGCAAGCTCGGAAAACAGACCCAGGACCATGACAGGGGTGTACTTAGGTTTTCAGAGGACTGCACAGAGTCCTGTGAAAACATGATTGTAGCATATTTATATTATTTTAGCCATTGCAATCTACAATGCTCAGAAAAATAAAGGGAACACAAAAATAAGACAGCCCAGATCTGAATGAATGAAATATTCTTATTAAGTACTTTGTTCTTTACATAGTTGAATGTGCTGACAACAAAATCAC